>VZZY01011575.1:0-11527 GCA_013400335.1 Eurystomus gularis
ATTGATAAATATGTTAAACAGGAGCGGCCCCGGTACTGAGCCCCAGGGAGCACCACTTATGACCAGCTGCTAACTGGATTTATCTCCTTTTTCCGCCACTCTTTAGGCCCAGCCATCCAGCCACTGTTTTACCGAGGGGAACATACACATGTTGTCAGATGCATTGCTACTAAGATTGCTCTTTATCTCACCTGTCTGTGTTATATAGGTTGTGTTATTCTCTAATCCTCCCCAGTCAACGCTGTTAAAATTAGGCTCAAACACCATCTTAAAACTTAAATGTGGTTGAATTTAATCCCAAGTCTAGTGCTGCAAGTCTAGTAGTGAGGAGTTACCTAGAAGAGACAAGTGAAAGACTGTGCATGTTGACATCAGGGAAATTTTCTTAGTATCATGTCCCCAGGTATTTTTTATGGCCAAAAGGCAGGCAACATCTATAAATGGTAATCTTTTTCATAAATTTATACATGACATCAAACCATCTATTACTAAAAAACCTTTACGCAGGCAGTGAGATGTGGAAAGAACCTGACAATATTCTGGTGAGACCAAAGATCATGGTATTTACAGGTAGACTTCTGTTTTGTAGAAATTCCATTATTCATCACAAATGTAATTATTATTTATAAATCTCTCAATTACATCAGCTGGCCAGAATATTTTTTCTAAGAACTGAAAAATAAACATTAATTGGGTGACAAAATGAAGCATTCCAGGTATCCCAAAACACATTAATGAGACAATAGGAAGTTCTATAAAATATTTAACATTTTCCAATAAAAGTGAGGCGCAGGGAGTTAGTTCCCTAGTAGGTCCACAATAGGCACTTTTCATCTGTGAACTGATATAGAAAAAAGAGTAATGTTCTTGAAATTCCCTAAATAAATGTCATAAAGAAGCAACACCGTAATTTCTGAGTTCTATTTATGCAATGAATTTTCATAACCTTGAATATCCTGTTCAGAATGAAGATCTTAAATTAAAATGAGCAACACCTTCAAAACTTAAGGCTCAGCACCAAGCTTGGCTGATAGAAGGTTTTCTGAGGGATACAGTTCATAGGAGCATTTTGGAAGACGTACTTTCTGTCTGGACTGGAGATTTCCTTGGGCTTGGAACTGGTGAAGTCAGTAGAAACGAATTGATATTTAAGAGAGCTGAGAGTCCTATATGGCTTAAAGCACTAGCTTTAAGACGAAATTGAGACGTGGGTAAGGGGGATATGAATCATGATTCTGGTAGTCTGGTCTTTTTCCTATCAATGTGTTTTCCTGTTTTGAAGAAATTCCTTGACTTCTCTGTGACATAGCTTGTGGTTCATATATAACTATAAATTGGTCTCCTTTATGACTGGAAGGGAATGATTTCTGTTCCAGAGGGAAAGACAAATCCAATGATTCAGAATCTTTTCAGTCTTGCTTAAAACAGGGAACAGCCATATCCGGGGGGGGTTTAGTTCCTTTTCGCATCTCCGTGGACAGGGCTACTTGATAAAGATCTCTACCGCTCATTCAAATACTCCTTATCCTCAGACATACACTGTACGTACACTTAGTCCTCTAGATGCAAGAACATGGGAAAGATCTTCCCCTTGCTTCTTACACCTTACTCAAGTCACAAATGTTGCCAACATTGTAGTTTTGTTCTCCCAGAAAATCTTTGACATTGGATTAGTGATTTCTCTAAATTCTCCTGCACAGTCTTCATTCTTCCTTTCATTTTCTGTTTTTCCTATACACCATCACACAAATACCTATAGAAAAATTGAAAGTGTTTGGAGGTAGAGAGAGGACATTGCTATGCTATTATTTCCTAAACACATTTTTGATGGCTGCTGAAGAATTGCCTTTTGACTTGATCTTAAGTCAGTGTTGGGATACTTAACACCAAAAGAACCATTAATCTGTACAGGGGAAACTCCAGGATGTCTGTACTGCCAAAGTACCTCAAATTCCTCATAATGTAGTGAAGGTTCAGGTACAGCACAGGTCATTTATTATTAAAACAGTGTTTATAAGGAAGGACTCTTTTCCAAAACTGCTTGATTTCCTAAGCTTAGAAAAGAAAAAATACAGAGTACATGCACATGTGAAAATAAACAACTAAGAAACACTCACACAACTAGACAGCTCCTAAATTATGTGTTTGCTTAGGGACATGCATGGAAGAGCCATCTAACCTACCCAGGGCTTGTAAAGAGTATGAAAACTGAGTAACATACTATGTGACAGCAGAACAGAGCCCTCAGTGTTTAACTTCTATACGAAAGTAATTATATTAAAGAAGGCATTAAATGCATGCTTGAACCAGGTTTGTGAAGGACTCGGGGTAAGTTTGCCTTTGTAAAAGGTTGCTTGCTTCATTAAAATCAGAATTCTGGCTTTGTCCTTGATTTGTTCCTTTTACAGTTTTAGTCTTTCATCTTTTTTTCCCCTTTTAAATGACATGGTCTACTCAGGGCCATTGCAAATGTTAACAACAAAACCAGACTACAGAAAAGAAAACCTGAGGTTTTTTATTTAGAAAAAGAAAAGACCTCAACAAGTGAGTTAGAAGCTCAAGCTGGATGTATTGGGACCAGATGATCCTGCAGGAATTTGAGACTATTGACAGCCTTTCACTTTACACAGCTGTTTGATTTGTTTTAACCATGAGAGTCTGACATGGGAAGCTTTAGGATTTACTTCAAATCAGGAGTTCTGAAAATCAGTGCAGAACTCATGGGCTGCAACTAATGTGGGAAAGTATACCATACTTTCTAACTCTAGGAATTTAGATAAAATGACAAGTGCTTCTCTATTGCTTGAGCTAAAGACTGGTTATGACACTTAAGAGATAATAAAAACACATTCAGTGGAAAATACAAAGGGCATCTCAGCAGAAAACAAAGGATCAGGGATGGCAAGAAAACAGTCACACTCCAGTGTCAGTGCTCCCCATTCATTTGTAGTCAGTGTTATTTTTTTCATAAAAGAGATGCAGGGAAATATGAGAGAAAACTAATACAGAACTAAGAAAACTGCTTTTTCAGATTTTGGTGATCTTACTACTTTCACAGATAAATGGTAGGCAGCAACTTTCATTAGTATTTGTGGGAGATACGAGTATCTGCATGAAGAGAGTAAAGAACGATTCTGCAGTTCCACGGACCTATACTGAATATTATCCACGTGCAAAGTCCAAAGGTTGTAGAACTTGCTTCATTTAGGAAAAGAACAGGTATGTATTAATTCTGATCATGAGGAATTAAATTTGGTCTGTCTTTAGGCAACCATACAGAAGAGTGCAAAGAAGGAGGAACTCCTCTTCCTTCGACATCAGGAACACAGAATCGAAGTCATCATGCTCTGAGAGCAGTGGGACTCATTTATTAGGAGAAACTGTGCTCCTGAGACTCTGTCTGCCAAATCTTTGCACCTAGAGATGATAAAAAATAAAAATTATAATAAAAATTAGTAAAGGAGAAAACAATGTAAATGAAAAAGGACATGTCACTTCTGTATATTATATGGGTTCCACAAAAAATGTATGCTTGTCTATTCCCAGCACAGGGTCTAGATTAACAAACCCATAGACCTTAACAGAGAGCTACGAACAATCTGAACAAGCTTAACTCCTCTTTTTCCAAAGGCATAGTCTTTGCCTATGGAAAGTTTAGAAAACAGTACAAAACAACTCTGTGTCAGCTGAAGAGTCCTATACAATTCAGAAGTAGGATAATTCTGTCCCAGCACTGAAATAAATAAATACCCATTGATTAAATACCCCTCAGCATTAACAAATCTTACTTGTCCAGTAACAATTGTAATTTGTATATCTGTACAAAGTGATAGTCATCTTAGGGACTAATACATAAAAACACCAGCAGAGCCTTTTCATCACTTTCAATTAAATAATCCTTTCTCTGCTTATTCTTAAATGGCACTGAGGCTTGTGCCTGGCTTTAAAGCTGTTGTGTGATGACATTGTCTTGGCAACTTCTTTTCAGAATTGCAAACACTGCTCATAGAGGGAGGGTTCTGAAGAATGGTAGATCAGTATCTCTACAGCCCTAGAACCAAACTGTCCCAAACCAATGCTAACTGAGACCCAAGCTTACATGATGCAGATCAAAAAGAAGTTGAGGAATCCACCAAAACTGATGAAAATGAAATACACATCCCAAAGGAGTCTGACATTGTTGCTGTCTAGATTGCAGTACAGCATAATCCCTGGAAAGATGACGGAATGCCTTGTTCTGGGCATCCTCTCAAAGTATATGGAGGAAAAGAGGGTTATCAGTAGTAGTCAACATGGATTCACCAAGGGAAAGTCATGCCTGACTTATCTGATAGCCTTCTACAATGGAATGACCGAATGGATAGATGATGGGAGAGTGGTGGGTGTTGTCTACCTTGACTTCAGCAAGATGTTCGACACCGTCTCCCACAGCATGCTAGTGGGCAAGCTTAGGAAGTGTGGGTTAGATGACTAGACAGTGATGTGGATTGAAAATCGGCTGAAAGATAGAACTCAGATGGTTGTGATTAATGGTACAGAGTCTGGTTGGAGATTGGTGATAAGTGGTGTACCCCAGGGGTCCATACTGGGTCCAGTACTGTTCAATATATTCATCAGTGACCTGGATAAAGGGATAGAGTGCATCCTCTGCAAGTTTGCTGATGATACAAAACTGGGAGGAGTGGCTGACACACTGGCTGTACTGCCATTCAGAGTGACCCGGCCAGGCTGGAGAGTTGGGCAAAGAGAAACATGTGAAAGAGACTTGGGAGTCCCGGTGGGCAACAAGATGACCATGAGCCAGCAATGTGCCTTTGTGGCCAAGAAGGCAACAATGGCATCCTGGGGTGCATGAAGACAGATGTGGCCAGCATATCGTGGGAGGGTCTCCTTCCCCTCTATGCTGCCCTGGTGCGGCCACATCTGGAGTACTGTGTTCAGTTCTGGGCTCCCTGGTTCAAGAGAGACAGGGAGCCACTGGAGAGGGTGCCGAGAAGAGCTACTAAGATAATTAGGGAGCTGGAACATCTCCCTTATGAGGAAAGACTGAGGGACTTGGGTCTGTTTAGTTGAGAGAAGAGAAGACTGAGGGGGGATCTCACCCACACTTATAAATACTTAAAGGGTGGGTGTCAGGAAGATGGGGCCAGTCTTTTTTCTGTGGTTCCCAGTGATAGAACAAGAGGGAATGGAAATAAACTTGAGCTCAGGAAGTTCCATCTAAACATGAGGAGGAACTTCCTTACTTTAAGGGTGACGGAGCACTGGAAAAGGCTACCCAGAGAGGTGGTGGAGTCTCTGTCTCTGGATACATTAAAAACTCGCCTGGATGCCTTCCTGTGTAACCTGGTCTAGGTGGCCCTGCTCTGGCAAGGGGGTTGGACTAGATGATCTCCAGAGGTCCCTTCCAACCTTACTATTCTGTGTGATTCTGTGTGATAATGACTGTAGAAGCTCCACTGTCCATAGCTAATTGTAAAGTAGTGTTTTTTGTGAATGCTATTTCTGTACAAATATAGACAGTGCATGATAAATCATTTGGAATACTTTTTTCCTCTTGTATGGATTATTGCAACTGTAAGAGCAAAACAAACTCTAAGGTACTAAGCACAGACAGGATAGGAAAATCATTCCTTTTTTACTTCACTGGAGTAGAAGTGTAATTCTACCCAAGACAATACTGATGTAAAGTCAGCTTGAAGGGAAAGAATCGAGTCCTGAGAATGAAATGATAGCAATCTCCAGTGAAGGGAGAGAAATCAAGGAGGCAGGATATTTATCTCTTTTCTGTTGAGTTAGCTATAGCAGAAGAATGGCTCTATAAGGGGCTTTGTCACAAGTACTTACATAGCACAATTAATTCCCTAAATAATACAGAATCTTTAATATTTTAAAACCCACAAAATCTGGAGAAGGGAAATTTTACTACTCCATTGAGAGCTGAGAAACTGAGGCAAGGGCCTCAGTTTTCAAAATAAGCCAGAAAAGAAGAAATTGAAGTCTCCCAAATCCTAGAAGTATATCCTCAGAACTAAGTAATTTTTTTTTATCTGCCAACTGTTAGACTAAGGTCTCAATGCAAATTTTGGTAAAATCAGTAGATAAGCACACATACGGACATAACGCAACATTCATTGCCTTCAGCAGGCTTAAGTGTTATTTCCAAATTCTTCATTTCAGTTAGTAAAGGATTGTTCACAGCCAGCTTCAACATTTCCTGATTGACCCGAAACAGAGACATTCAAAAGTTGCTTGGCGACAACTCCACAAGTTCCCAGCCTACATTAACCCAGCCTTCCCCTTCTTTCCCTTCAAGAGAAATAAAAAAAGAAAAAGAAAAAAAAAAGTAAAAGGGAATAGTCAAAAAAAGGCCTTTAATTCCTTCTCCCACTGTGTGACCTTGCAGAGTTGCAGGAGTTAAATGGAGCACAGTTTGGGAACATCCATTGTTCTAATCACAGCTGCTCCAATACCATATTGTCAGTGAAATGGAAAAGAAATTAGCAGCTCATTTTGTGCGACGTGAACTTTCTCTCTCGCTCTCCTGCTTGATGAGAACACTCTCTTTGATAAATCAGCCATCATACCTTATTGCCATGCAGAGACTGGAAGTAAAAAAATGTCAACAACATTTTTTCCCTGAGTCTTCTGGAAGCAATCAAGTTTCACTGCTGCAAAGGTAATGCTTAATTTTCCATCGTCGTTTTTTTGGCATATAGAAAGTTACAGAGGACATATCTTTTAAAGCTACAAAAATTGATTGGACTTGCAACAGACGAGATGTCGGCAATGAATGAGATAAAGAGCGGATTCGGCACATTATTGCAAGAGAGGTTCCCATCGGTGCGTACCATTCACCGCCTTGTGCACAGACTTCAATTAGCAGTTAAGGATGTGTTGAAATATGTTGCAGGAATTAGTCATTTCAGAGTCTTGGTAGGGAAGCTAAACTATATAGTGNNAAAAAAAGGTTTAAAAAAAAAAAAAAAAAAAAAAAAAAAAAAAAAAAATATTAAAAGGAAAAAAAAGAGGGAAGAAGAAAGGAAAGAAGAGAAACTCAGCAAGAAGTAGCTGAATGAGCATATGTGGTATCATTGGAGCGTCTAAAGAGCAAGCCAGTAGTCAAGATGTGCTGAGTAGCCTGCAGTTCCAAGACAGTAAAGGCTATTTTAAGGTCATAGAAATCACTACCTAAATGCATCACATTTCCAAGAGGCACCATGGAGAAAAAAGTCGTTTTCTCAAATAAACAGGGTAAAGCTCTTTTCAGATCCAAAAAAATATTGTTGGAAATTTACATTCTTTAAAAGGTTTTTTATTCATAGATTATGTCTTAAAATGCCAGTGCCATTCTTGTCACTCATTCTGTTGGATATTATTTACTCATTAATTAGCTGTACAACTGAAGAACACACTCAAAAAGAAAAAAAAAGCTTCAGAAGAGGCTGAGAATTTCTATAAAAGTTTTTTTTCAATTATTGGAAAAAAGTCAATTAAAAAAAGTAGAAATAGATATGGCATAGAGAAAAGCCCCGTTCCCTTAAATTATAAAGGATGACATGCTAGATTCTTGCACTGAAAAAGATCTTAAAGTAGAAATGTCTGTATATGTGTGTGGTTTTCTTCATTCATTTGTTTTTTCCCCCTTAAAAAGACAAACAGGTCCAAATGGTCAATAGAACTTGATTTGTTTCCTCTTTATCAAATTTTATTGACTTTCTCTCAACAAGTTCACCCAAGCTATACATTCATAGATGCCTGGGACAAAAAACATCATGAGAGGTTGCTGCACCATTTTCCTGTCCCAAGGCTGGATCAGCTATATCTAAACTATTCCTGACAGTTTTTTGACTCAACTGTTTAGAAAAACCTCTAGTGCTTGCATGTCCATGACTTCCCTGGTCAATCCATCCTACTGCTTGTTTACCCTTACTATTTAAATACTCCCCTCCTCTGCTATTTTTAGCCTATGTTTTCTCTTGCTACAGCTGAAGCCCTTGTGGTTTTTTTTTCTTTTTGTTGTTGTTGTTTTTTTCTTACCTGCTATAAATTAGAAGAGCAATATTTTCTTTTCCTTGTTAATATGATTTTCAACATATTTGGGTGGCCTAAGGTGACTATGATAGAAAAGTTACTCCTAAGTCTGTGTAGATAGTCCAGTCTGAAGAAAACCAAAGCATGTCACAAAGAAATGTAATCATAATCTGTCATGAAAAAGTAACTTATATGAACTTTATCAGTTATCATACTTTTTATACAGAAGTTTAAAATAACCTCTGCAATGGTTTTTGAAGATATGTCTCCATTAATTTCTTAAGGACTTAAAAATCTTGCAGCTGAATCTTTTAAATCTATAGAAAATTAAGATTGGTTTGTGTGTGTTACAGACCGTAAAGTACTTGCACAAAGTTTAGAAAAGGGGATTTTAATCTGTAGGTCTGATTCTGTCCTCAAACCTGCCAGGAAAAAAAAAAACAGGAGGAATTTCACATGAAAGCAGTAGTGTAAGCAAGAAGTGAATCAGACCTTATACTTCTACATAAGGAAGATTTAAGCTACTTAAAAGATTTACAGCACATCAATGTTATGACGGCTTTTTAACCACAAATATTAATGAACTCCTTTTGCTAAAACAGACTGACTGTTGAACATCTGCAAATGGCAGCATGAAGTTTGAACCCTAGACAGTTCATTAAACCAGCTTGACCCAAAGCCAGATTGTTCAATACCAGCTTACAAAAGGTAAGAGAGACTTTCTGCCAGTTGGAAAACAAATGAATCTCAGCACTGCTTCTATAAAGATCGACGGTGACTTAAAAATAGCCTGAGGTTAATATTATAAATCTTTCTAAAAGAGATTTGAGTGCATATTCTTCATGCCAGCCTTGGATCAATCTTGCAAAGCGATATCCTTTCAGACGACACTGATACAAAATATCAGATGCTGTAAAAAGTGAGACTTATTAGCTGGCTAGACATCTTTTCCTTTCCCACCAATACAACAATCACCAGAGCACCTCAGACAAGGCCAGACGACATCAGCCGGACAGCGTTGCAGCAGTCTCCAGAGCTCTGGGTGGCCTGGTGCCTGAATATAGATACACTATTACCACAAAATAAATAAATAAAAATGGTGTATGGAAAGCCAAACAAATCATTGCAGACAGGAGCTGCCTAGGGTACTGTGTAATACTATGCAGAACAGATTTCAGCAGGAGTCAAGAGTCCATGCCTCCCAGGGCTATACTAAGGGTGAACCTAGGAGTAGCCCCACCTAAAAGATTCTCTGATCCAATTGGGGTCAATGTGCCACAGTCACATCACTTGTTGCTGCTGCTGCCCAGGAAAAGGGACAAGACGGCTGTGTCGATAGAGGGAGGAGCCTCACTCAGAGGATTCAGTGGGAAATGGAGATGTATTGGCTATGTCAAAATCTCCCATTATGGCTATGCTTGCTCCACAGGACAAATAAACTATGCAATATTTTCCTGCTCCTCAAGGGAAAACTGGCTCAGGGGCTTCCCAAGCTACTTGCAGAGAAGAGCACCATTTTCTTTCTAGGTGGCTTTTTCTCAACATCCTTTCATATGCAGAGATATTTCTGACAGTTGAAATTTGTGCCCCAATAACCAGATACTACTAATTTATTTCTAGGTCTTCATGCAAATACATTTATTCCATCCATTTTTCTGTCTGTTGCAACAAGGTAAATATACATAGCTCTAACAGCACAAATATTATGGGTGAATGATAAATGTTGCTTGTGGTTGGTATGCAAGGAGCTTCAGCTCTGGTATGCCACTCCACACATCATCGTTATCTGTGGTACAGAAGAATGTCTATTTATAGTGGATAATGCTCTACAGCTAGACCTCTTTATCATAATCTCAAAGTAAGAAATCACTTCTTGATGCAAGATTTGCTAATATGAAACAGCAATAACCACTATTAATCAGAGACCTGTTTCTCAAATTTCAGACACATTTCCCATCTGCCCAGAGATGGCAGTGCAGCTCTCAGTGCTGTCTCGGTGCTGTCCACAGGAGATGTCCACAGGCATCTGAGAACTGAAGAAACTCCCTACGTTTCACAGAAGTGAGGAAATCAATGCAAAGCAGAGCGACATGTCCTGATGTGAGAGGACATTTTGTCAGTGCTACAGTACATGTTGTGATGCTATACACAATGGTGAATGGACATCACCCCTTTTCAAGGTATTGTAAGGATATTTTTCTGCATAATTTTGTTTAGCTGAAAGTCGCAGAAGCTTTGTTGAGTGGTATGCCACATGCCTTTCATTTTTTGTGCTAGCATTTGCTTTCATCGATATATCATCTGGGCAGTCACAAGCAGGGCTGCATGGCCGAGGCTGCTGGGAGGACAGGGAATAGTCTTTATCACTGGTACTCTTTTCATGCAGGACAGACAATGTTGTTCTGCTCCACCATTAGAAGAACTGAGACCAGAGCTTTCTTTAGACCCATTTTTGGCATTCACACAAAAGCCCAGAGTCAATGAACTATTCTCTTGAGAGCCTTTTCAAGAGCAGAAGGCAAGAAGCTCTGAAGACCACAATATGCCATGCTTGCTAGTGAGACCTGAAACAGATTCCCTGGCTTTAACTGATCACTGAACAACTAAGTTCCTTTCTCTTCCTTAAGCATTCACACAGGACCAGCCACAGTATAAACTACCCATCTTTAACTCATTCTTCCAGAATTTCTCCCTTTTCAGTGAATTATAGGAGCGGTACTATACATATCTTATTATACATATCTTAAGTAAGGCTTCCTCTGTGCATGGTCAACTAAAAAGGTAGAGTTCACTGTTTCACCTCCACACACATATAGTCAGTGCCTTGCAGTTTTCCCATGAGGCCAGGTGAGTGTGCTGTCTGCATGGCGTTTCAGTGATGAAAATAGTAATATAAAGAAATGTTACTTTTGTGAACTATGATGGACGGTGCTTTCTACCCCATAAGCAACACATAGATGCACAGTGTACACGACCCTGAGAAATGCACTAACATGTTTGTATAAGTGAAAGTAAACTCTAAACACAACTTGAGTTGTGGTGGTGTAATTCAAGATGAAGCCTGGTCACTGAATGCAAGCAAATGTACACCCGGGAGGCCACAAATGATCACTCTTAATCTCTTATGATGATGCTCTTGGAGACGGTAATGTTTTCTTAGGTTCCTTTTGTATGTTTATGAGTAAGTTTAGTGCTTCTGAAGGCCACAGTCTTGTCAGCTTTGAAAACAATTGTGTATACCCTATGCTGAGAACAGAAGCAAATTAATAGCAAAGTCTTGTCTCCTAGAGTGCCCTAACCATGGCCTCCAAGTCAGCCCTTAAGTCATAGCTGTGGTCTATTCAGTTCTTGGCTTTTCTCCTGATGGTTTTTCTCCTGAGACTAAACTGCCACTGAATATCAGTTTAAAAAGGAGCTCTGAAAAGTCTTGTCTGATGAAAACTCCATTAAGATCAACAACGGTTTGGTTGGTTTTTGTTTGATTTTTTTTTTT
>VZZY01011575.1:13733-35801 GCA_013400335.1 Eurystomus gularis
AGGGGTGGATGAGAAAGAGAAATCTGCAGTGTGTCATTTCATATCTCAGAGAAGCAAAAGGACTTGTGTCAAAGTCTCCCCAAACCCACTTGCCTTGAGCTGACTATAAATAGAGATTGTTTCTATTTTCCACACCATTTCTTGAGGCATCTCTCATTTCACCCAAGGCTTGCAAATAGGTTTTTGTTGTTGAGCGTTGGTTTGTAGGTGTGGGTTGTTTGGGTTTGGGTTTTTTTTTTCAGGGTAGGGAGGGAGCTGTTTGTAGAATGGCAAATGGGATTAAAGCATCTATTTTTGTACTCACTACACTGATTCTTCACAGATTTTAATCTTTGTTAATGGTAGCTTTTGCGCAGGTGAGTTCCAGCTCAGGCTCCCAGGACATCAGCATTACAATCTATATGGGACCCTGGTTCCCCCCATTTTATCTAATAGCCTTCAGACACAACAGCTCCACTCATTTAAACCCTGTGTGATAACTGCTTATACAAGGAGTGAGAGAAAGTTAAAAAGTCCATTTCTATTTGAGAGAGAAAATCAAACTTCCACAGTGCTTATTAATGTTTGTCCCTGTAGAATAAAAAAGGAAACATTTAAGAGAATGCCTGGATGACTGAACAGCAACAAAACACTTAACTTTTAGGAATGCAATGCTCAGCTTTCACAGAATTACTAGTTTCCTTTTAGATGGCAAAATGCAACTGACATAAGCGGGAGCAATTATGTTGGAAAATTAGCCTAGCTTACCACACTCCTTTGAGAAGTACTAGTGCTCGGGCATCGGATGTGGTCTGTCGGAAGGAATGAAAGGTAGAGGGATTGCAAGAGGTACCATCCGTTTCTCATGATAATTTTCTCTGTAGTATTCAATCAATGGCATTCCTGTGTTGAAGGCGCAAAAATGGGCTGCTCCCTATGTCCTTCCTGGCTGACCCTGTGGAACCTCTGAATATTTAATGCTTTGGTTATTCATTGCCCAGATTACCCAGAGCTGGCCAAAATACAACAAAGAACACAGCTTCAAAGAATGTGGAACCATTTCAAATATTAGTCAAAATCCAGATAATTAACAATACCATTGATTTGAGGGTTTTTTTATGCAATATTTTGATTTTTTAAAAAATTCATGTGGATATGTCTCTTCCCTGTTGACTTTTCCCTGAAGCCAAATGCAGAAAAAGTCTGTTCAGAAGATAATTCCCTACAAGTTCCATGAAAGCAGGCAGCTATATAAAAAGACAGACCTGTGAAAAGTGCCTTAGCAAAGGTGTAAAGCTGCAGTATGTGAGCCTTACTAAGGACCACAAAGAAAGTGTGAATTAAGGAAAGACATTTTCATTGGAGACTGAATATGCCTCTGTGCCAAAGTTAGCAGGCCATAAGAGGAACATTTATGGGAAACCAGAATTCATTAGTTTTGCAGGTCATGGAATGACTTATGGTTTTAGCAGCCTTGTTTTCTATGAAACCATGGATAGCGTGATCTGGGGTGTCTCTGTATTCCCCTCAATGCCTTCTGAACCCACTGGTAGCTCTGATAGGAGAATCGATCTATGTAGTTTAACTGACACATATTGCAATGATAAGTGAATGCTATGGGAGAGACTGGGTTTTGAACATTGACTAGTGTCACTGTATAAAAGGTTTTTTCCACTCACCAATGTCTAAACAGTATACAGCAATGCATGGTGCAGTAGCTTGTATTTCACTGTCAACATAATTAATGGGAAAAAAATTAGGTGTATGTAAAAAAGGCAGAAACTGTTAGCATAGCTCAGTGAAGTACAAAAAATCCCAGAGGCTCTAATCCAAACATCAATGGCTCTGGGGCATCTTTTACTTTTTCTTTTTTTTCTTGATTTCATGAGGAGAAGAAGAAGGGATAGAAAAAAAAGCAGAGAAAGAAAAAATTAACCTTTTATTCACAACAGTTGAAAAAAATACAGAATTCTTGGTTTGGAAAAAAAAATGAAAGCTTAGTTTCTAGAAAAAATCCAGTAGCCAGATTTGCAGCCTATGCTGACTGATTGTGAATGGGATCTAGAACAACAGAGATGAAATGCTTACTATCTGACAGATCTTTCCACTTCAACCTATTATAAATATTGTCATGCTTCTTGGATAGTTTTATTTCAAATAACTAATAAAACCATGTACCAGCATTAAGAGTCTCTTCTGAGTGGAATGAAGAGGTCACTCACTTTATTACTAAATCATTTACATAAGATTTATTCTTTTTTAACAACTTACCTTTCACGATTTTTTCTTCTGCCCTATTACATCAAACTAATGGTTTATTTGGCCTATTTTTCCCCACATTTTCTTGATATGTGTTCTAGTAGAAATCAGTTTTCTACGCTAGGATTAAGTATAAGCACATCATTTGGATCTTAAATTTTAGTAAAATCACCCACGTTAAGTGGTGTCGTACAATGAGTATAATAATTCAGGGATATTTCATCTCCAGTAAAAATACATTAATGCTAGCATTATGTGTGCAGGTTTTAGGTCAGAGCCTGAGCTAAATAGCTGTAACTCCATTCACTTCTTATTTAGGCTCTGTTTAGATTTCAGAGAGATTTGGAATTTAGCCCCATGCATTTTGGTACAGAAGACATGATGATATTCGAAGTATTTACCCACATTAATTCATGATGGTTACAGTGCTCATGAGATATGATTATGCCAGTCATTTCAAATTCTTACTGATTAAAATATTGCTGCAATACCATCATTTATTCAGCAGGGCTAAAAATCTATTGCTGCTCATCAGCTGACTGAAATACTTCTTCTGTCCATAACTAAGCCAGCTTCAGTGGGTTGTCAGTCAGCCAATAACATATACAAGATGTAGCCCCAGTATCTGTAGTGTTCCTATTAGTATATCCTCAAAGGATTGCATGCCAGCAACCTGGCTTTCCTTCAGGCACCTGTCCAGGTCGTTACCAGTCAGGATCACTACTGTGAGGGAACAGAAAATCAGGTGCATGATCTCCTGTAGACACACAGAAGACTGAAAAGCAGAACTCTTTTGTATTTGTCCGGTGATTACTGTTGACTCACTGTGCTACCTTAGGCACACTGTTTAGTTCCAAATTGTGAGTCTTTTAGGCATAAAAGTGAATACCAGTATTTCTATTGGTTTCAAAGAAACAGTCCATATCAGACTCTACTTACCAGTCTCTTTTTAGCAAAGTTGTGTTCTTGACTTCAACAAATCAAGTCAAAGTTGATTAACTTCCAACTTCTTCAGTTTTCCCCTGTTAAGATGTAAATAAACTTTGTATTGGTCTTATTGGAGTGCTATATGACTGAAAACATTTCTGCAAGAAAGGCATATCATCCCTAGAAAAAGGTACTGTATTTGCATTTCTATGTATACAACATTATTTATAAATGCTTTAGCAAGTGGGTAACTTGCTTTGGGCTTTTTCTGAATAGAAGTTTCTATATAAATGCAAATTATTTATTCTGGTAGTAATATTTGTTTTTCAAGCAAGTTTATTTTCCCTTTGTTTCCAGCTCTGAACATCCAACAGATCCTACTTCACCTGTATTTTATTCAAAGTTTGTTTCACTTATGCCCACAATCTCCTTGTTCTATGGAAGAAATTGCTTTCAATTACACATATATCACAGCACTTAAACATTAGTCTCACCTTCCTGTGGTTAATAATTCACCTTATATTCTAACATCCATCAACATAAAATCAGCATAACAACTTTTATGAATCCCTTTATCATCAACACATTCCAAATGCTTATACAATTCACACTACAGATTCACATAGGAACTGGCTTAATAGCCCTTAAAGTTGCTATAATGTTCACATCCTTTCAATCATAGAATTATTGTTCATGTTTTCAGACAAGACCCTTTTTAGTCATTTTAGGTTATTATCTCATATTTCTTTACACCCCTCAAGCTGGATGCTCATCTCAATAAAGCTGGTGCAAACTGGTATGAAACCACTATTGTTTATAGAGTTACTACACGCTGGCACCAGCATAACTGAATCAAACTCACCTGGGCATTGGCAACACTCTCTGGGAGGAGGAGAGTGGAAAGGTGGAGGAGGGAACTGATTTTCCATGCGATTTCTATGGCTTTTCACCAGGTAAGAGATTTCCTTTGCCTTGCCTTTAGAAAAGACAAGTAATTTTCTTAGTGATAACATTTTACTCACTGACATTTTTCAGCCATGGGATATTGAATAGAGTTGAAGTCATTGTTCTTATCTAGAGATTTTCATTCCTCACATTCACTCTCCTTCTCTGAACACAGTTCAGTGGTTCTAAGGTCTGGTTTCCCCATCAGCTATACACACACACCTCCTATTGAAGTCAATGAGAGTCGCATGCACATCTGTCAGGATAATCAAGTCCCAAGTTTAGTATCACCATCAATTTAAGACTTAATTTTATCATTTCCATAGGCCATCTGGGCTTTTTCCCTGTTGGAGTTTTCACAGTGACTTTGTCTTCCTATATTTGTTTCCACTTCTGTCCCATTTCAATAACCCACTCTCTTTGAGGGGACTGCTTTTCCACACCTCACCTCTTCCTTCTTCCCAAACCAAACTTTATTCCCTTTGACTATACAAAAGACCTAGAAATTGCCACAAGTCAGGTGTGACAGAGAGACTGCTGAGAATTTTCTTTGTCAGTCATTGTTGAGTAGTATTCTTCTGTATTTTTAATTAATGGCAATTAATAATTCATTAATTCATACTGCATTAACACCTCGAAGCTCTATTATGAACCCCCATTGTGCTTATTAATGTACACCCACATAACAAGCTGTTAACTTCACATTTTGGAGCATTGTATGAATAAAAAATTCACTTACAACCGTGACTATATTAATGGCCTGATCCTTCATTCTTTTACACTGTGTATGTGCCAGGAGTAGCTCAATAGGAATGAAGAGAGACCAATGCATCAAGATACTGGATTTATAAGTATGGTGGATTTTAGAAGATATATTATTCTAGAATAAGTGAGTTCTCCACTCCATGTATGCCACAGTGATAGGGTTCCCTAGAAGACATGCACCTTAAATACAGGAACATACATATGCTCTCTGATTGTATCTTCAGAAGACAGATCAATCTACATAACAATTATCCGCTGGAGCAGGACAGAGTTCTGAAATCTTAACAGCAATTAATTACAAATATATGAGGGTGTCAAGCTGTAGCAAGCAAGCTGTGCATATTTCCATGCTTTTTGTTGACCAAATGTTGTCTATGAATCCTTAAATATTTGCACAAATTTATTGAATTCATTAAGATAACCCTGAAATAATGAAAATAAGCCAGCAATATTTATTGCCTAATATGTAATTATGTAATTGGGAACCTGAATTATATTTCAGACCCACGTTCATGTTCGCTTTTGTTCCTTACTGATTAAGATAATGGTGTCCAAATCTTTTTTTTTTTAGTTTTGCCTTAGAGGAGAAGAAAAGAGGTTCTGCCACATTTTCAAGCCAAGAAAGTCACACATACGAGAGACATTGCAGGTCCCCTGGGATGATGTGCAATGATGTGTCATGGGAAATTGTCTTAGTTGGTGGTGTTGGATAGCAGTAAAACTCTTCCTAGATGGGGATGAAGGTGGAAGTTTAAATAAAAATAATAACCAGGCAATTTAATGTGCAATTCTGTCATGACCAGAGGGATGGTTTTTTGAAATAAACATTAAATACTACTTTGATGCTTTGGAAAGCTCCCTTACACTCTTTGCATATATTTAGCCTGTACAAAGGTCTAGCCCTTTCTGCGTAGGTTAGATTTCCAGATTTTACCTAGATACCCAAACCTCACTGTCCCGTAACGGCATCTTACTGCTATTAATGCCATAGAAGAATCATACCTCTGGAATTTAGATTCCTCTGAGAATAACTGCCCTTTAGAAAGATTTGAAGATTATCCTGTTAAAGTGTACAAAGTGTCCAAGCACTGTGGCAATAGGTGCTCTAATAATTGCCTAAACATCCCCAGAACGTGCAATATGTGTAGACAATGTTTAGGACCAAAAGACTACATCTTCCAGTGGAAAGGATTTTTGTAGGCAGTCAGCTTCCAAAACTCGGCTCAAAATGATGTTTTTCTTTAAGAAATAAATGGTTCCAATCATTAAGAATCATTCTCACATGAGAAACTTGGTCATAACTTAGTTTGTGGTTTAAGCACACTCTTCTTTCTCTGCACTGCAAGGAAATTAAGCTGGGAGACAATGTAAAACTTACAGAAGAAAAGGATTTGCCATCTTCACTTAGGAATGTCTGGCATTGGTAATTTCAATTCTTTCAAATTTGTATTCTGTTTTGCTTTATGCTGCTGGATATTTGGGATAATCTCCCTAAAAGCTCTTTTAGTGTAAACTTTAAAAGCCTCGTTCTCTAATAATGAGATATCATTTTGCTGTTGTGGTCTTTTCTGGTTGCAGAACATCACCAACGCCTTTGTAGTGTTACCTGACTCTAGTACTTAGATCAGACATGCTTTTTTTCAGATGAAATGTTTTCCATAGTGATGTGATGCTTCAATCTTCATCACACCTTGGAGTACGGAGGGCTCCTCTTGTCTTGCAGCAGTTGGAAGGTTTTGTATCTTCTAGTCTTCATTCTTCCTCCCCTCAAGCCCTAGTGTGAGAAAAAGAGGTGGGATGTATAGTATCACACTATAGTCCAGAAGTGTTTTTAAAGATACTACAGACACCCCTCAGTTCTCCTATTTTTTTCTGCCAGGTGAGTCCCTGAAATGGGAGCTGGGAAATGGGCTGCTGCATTCACAGGCATGCCCCAGAAACCACAACCAGCTTCACCCACTGCTTCTTAACAGGGTTGGGCTTTTTTTTCCCCTGTTCTTTCCCCCTTTTAGCTACAGCAGTAAGTGCATTAAAGAAGTACATTTAGGTCACTTCAGACCAGAACATTAAAACAAATGCTGATAGTTCAAGGTTAATAGATGCATAAACCAAAAGTAATTCCATGTCAAAGCTGAGATGACAGGTGATTTGACTTGAGACTGCCTTGCAATCACTCTTTTACATGTGCTCTGTACTGAGCCTGGCGGAAGGTGTTATGTTTCTGACATTTACTTGTCAGAAAGGTATGACAATAGAAATTGTTTCTATCTCTGCTGGTCCCAGATGTTAACCTTCTAGCTTTATTTTGTAATTGGGGTTCCACGGAGCTTTAACATTTTCTATTGATTCAATAGAAGCGATAACATTTCCAATCATAAGAAGGCATTATAGAAATATCAGGCAATTCACATATCAAAATGTTTGATAGCTGGGCTCACCACATTAATTTCTGTCACCTTTGCTAGGAACCCTTTATCCTCTTTTTAATACTGAAGGACACCTGAGAGTAGTTTCTGTCACTTTTATTGTTCAATAAAGTAGACAAAAGTTTCAATTAACAACCAAGGAGCCTCTAGGAAATTGTGAATGAGAGTATATTTTATTCATTTTACTGTATTTCTTTTTTTTAATGTGCCAGCTGTGACTTCTAAACCATGCTTCACAAGGGAGAGGGGAAAAAAAAGGTTGATATAAGCTTGTTCAGTCTGAGGGCCATATTTTTAAAACAACTTCATTTTAGCTTTGGGAGTCAGGTGCTACGAATATTTTGAAAATTCAGCTCTGCCCCTGGATTCCAGTAACCTAAAGACCTATATCATCCCTAAGGTTCAATTTATACCCAAAGAAAAGGAAGAATGAATGTAGTATTTGGCATATTAAGTTAGAAACAAGGTACAGGTCTGGTATCCTTTGTAATATGGTGCCTTACACCAGTATTCTGTTTACAAGCTTGAAGGCTTGGTCTACGTTTAGACATTTTGTGGTTGCTAAATATCAGCATGCTAGGTCTCAGTGCCATTTCTATGCCACAAATCATCCCCCGCAATCAACACCGGTAAGCTCGTAGAGGTAGGTGTCATGGCCAGACTGTCATTTTACCCTCAAAACTCTTCTGTAGAAATAAGCCCTTTGGACTTTGATAGTAAACATTTGGGCTGGACAGTCATTCCACTGATCAGAGAGGCGTAATTGCAATACCCCTTCTGGTGTCCTGTTCCTTGGATACATTCTGCTGTTGTAACCCACCAGCTGAACAGTCAGTGAAGCATGGTGTAATGCTACCCTCTCTCTGCAGCACTGAAGTCCTCCTGACTTCACAACTTCCCCTGACACCTCACCCTCCAAGGTTTCACAGCTGAAGGACAATGTCACAGCTCTGCTGAGCCAAGAGAACAGTTTTCACACAGTTTTAGGACCACGTCTGTTATCACTTCTTTAAAGGGATGCACTAGAAAGAAAGATCAGTAAAGAAAGAACTGATTATTTCTATTCTGGAATCTCTGTTTATTTGTGTTTTTATTTTAAAGTCTGCACATATATTTTGTGACAGACATTGGAGCCTAAATAATTTTTTATATGTTTTCCTGAAGGTTAAAAAACACCCTAATAACACTGCCTAGTCCCTCTTTCTTCTTTCCTTCACTTCCAGCTTGTGAAAGAAGAGCATTTATATAACATTTCAATCCGTCTAAAAGCTACCAATGTATAAAACAGGATAACCATTCCACAATCTAATAAATATAAACACAGTTCAATAGACATTAGTGTCATGGAAACAATTGTTAAATTTCAGAAAGAAACATTCCTTACAACTGTATAAACCACCTGTCATGATTGTATAGGGTAAGTCAAGAGCTGCATCTGGTCTTGGTTGTTTTATTTTCTCTTCATTCTCATAGCAGGATGTACAAGTGCTGTGAAAGAGAAGTCTTGCCTTATGTTGAGAATCCAAATGGCTCTTTTCCCACCATTCTTTCCCCTTTTTAAACCGAGGCTCAATCTACTTACGTGTAAAGGGAGCTGTAAAATCAGCTGCTTTCCAGATAACAAGCAACATCTTCTGTCTGGCCTGCTCCATAAGGACTTTCTTAATGATTTTGACCAATGGACTCTCTCCTCTTCAAATTTCTTCTTCCCTATCAGACTCAACGTGAACTATCAATTCCCCGCAGCAGTGCTTCCTCTCTCACAAAATGAATTGTATTGGAAAATGCTTTGTGGTTAAAGCACAGATTAAGTCTTGAGGGCAATGGGTACCTAGCTCTGTCACACCTTTGTGCCTCCGCCACCTCTCTGTGCCAAGTACTACACCAGACAAAATCAAGTCACAAATGTCTGTTTAGGATTTGGGGGGTTTCAATGTATGACTGATGATTTCTGTATGATATGGGGATTTGGGAAATCTTGCACTAATTGTAAAGAATAAGTGAGTCCAAACCGTTAATGAAGACATCAAAAAGATTCAGTGATGACATAAGTTTAAGTCTAATTTCAGGTTTTAAGTATACAAATTTTATTTTTTTTTGGTATTGCTTTTTCCATGTAATTGCCACACTGAAAAAAATATACACAAGTTTTTATGGATAACACTGAAAACATGAAAAGAAATAATTTAAACGAAGAGTAAAGAAGAACATGTTACAGTTTGTTACACTTCTTTAGCCTCTCTTCAGCTCCTTTTATATAGTAATATTCATAGATATAAGGAAGATTTGGACCTTTGTAACTTAAAAGATAATAATCTCCACCACGCAACATATTTTGATGTACCTTCAGGGGTAGAAAGGACAGCTTTTCAGTAGTCGGACCTTTTGTATTTCACAAATACATGGCTGCTTAATATGTATCAAACTGATTGTCCCAAACCTGAAACATTTAAAAGTCACCATCAGTGGTTAAAGGGTTTGGTTTATATTTCATATTTTGTCTCCTTTGACTTCTAGGTTTTGTGACATTTGTAAATATCTCAAGGTTACTTATTAATCTGTGTTTCAACCTGCAAATTCAAGTTTGGTCCAGTCTGAGGAACTAAAACTGATGTCAGAAAATTATTTCTATAAAACCAGTAAAGAACAAGTCAATAAAACTGTAACTAACAAAAGCAATAATTCTAACTTCTGACAAAAGCAGCAACAAAACAAAAGAACCTTATTTTTTTGTAAAATATGTATTTTTATCAAAATATTTTAGGGTGATATTTTTAGTGATTTATCAGTAATCAGAATCTATATTAATGTTTTTCCCTGCCAAAAACAATTTTCCCCCAGGACATATTTCTGTATGCCAAATCGGATCTCAAAAAGAACAATGAGAAGAAACAGTATCTCCCATATATAAAACGCACAATATATAGTAAATTTGGTTGTAAGATTGAACTGCAGGCCACCACAAGACGTAAAACTATACAGGAAACATATAAAAGTGACTCTAATAAGAACCAGTACTGAGGAGGAAGAAACTGTCACCATCAGCCTCATAGTCTTCCTTAGGAAGGAAGGGTGAAAGAGGTAAAGCCTAGAAAGTGTGAGTATTACAATTCTAACTGTGTAGTGATAACGTTGACAGATATACCTATGCCAGCTGGAGTTCACTCTGAGACCACTCATGCTCTGGCCTTCTTGCTATGGATGATGCCCACAGGATATGCACCAGCATTCTTGTCCATCATTAAGTCCTCTAAAGACATTACAAAGAGGAATTGACCTGGTCATCTGGTCCCTGAAAGCTTGTGCTTGGAAAAGACATCACTCCTCATGACCTAAGAGCAGAGTTTCCACATAAGCTTCCCCTGGTTTCATGACATTGCCATCCAATCCATCAGCAGCACAAAGAGAACGTGTAAGCAAATGAGATGAGTCAGCTGATCAACATGCCGTGGCTTGAAGTCATGGGGAAACCAAGAAGTTTCTTGCTTCCTGAGCACCATGAGTTGGCTTTTCCGGTGAATGTCCATCGTCCTCTGTGAGTTTCAGGTTTCAAATTCTTTCTAAAACAGGTGTTTTATGGGTGACCTGTTAACAAGGAATAACTTTATTTAAAGAAGTGGAAAACATCAGAGAAAAAGGTACACAAAATGTGAAACTCTAGAAGTTACTGATTCACTCCAGTGTATCAAACACTTTAAAGCTTATTCCTGCCAAAGAGACAAGAACAAAATGAAATCGAGTACATAAGGCTGAGGTTTTTTTGTGTCTCTTCCTTCATGCTTTTTCTGGAAAAGTTGTTTTTCTTATCCGCGTTGATGTGTTTTGGGACTTTGTGCACGGATATCCTCAGCGCTTTCAGGTCTCTCTCCTAGGGTCAGAGTTACCATTTTGTTATGGACAGTCAGCACTGCACAGAAGGAAGTAGTTTCTCAGATAACCTGTGCAGGTCACATGGAGAGCTGTGACTATCAGGACTAAGATTTTGATTTTGTATTCTTTGGAGAGCCAATCCAGAAAACAGCACATTTGGGTCATATGCTTTTAGTTGCTAGAGAACAGGGGATATTACTGAATCTAGTGCTAAACTTTCCTTTGAGAGGAATAGCTTTCCAAATGTCCTCTGCTATTGCCAATAACTAGTTGGTCTTCTGCTGCACAACCTCTGAAATATTACATGATGACGTGGCAGAAAAAAAACACTAGTGAATGAAAGTAGATAGGAAGTGAAATCGGTAATTAAACAAGACCATATAGAGAGTGGTAACAGAATTTTATGTTGTGGGCAAGTGAACAGAAATACTGATGTCTCTGGACTGAGACGCAGAGCAATAGAATCTCCCACACGTACGCAGGATTGATTTTAAGTATATAGAAGTTACACTGAAATGAGTGGAATTCTTTAAGTCTTTAGCAAGTGGACGTACTGTGCAGAATCAAGGCCTAAATGTTGTATATAAAAAATATTCATTACATTAGAAAACTTATTACTGTTGCAACACAAGCCAGGAATTGTCAGATTTGTCTGCTTTTAATTCTGCAATCACATCCATCTACAAACCACTGTGGTTTTTGCATCTAGTAGAAAAGTAGTATGTAATTAAGGATGATATAACTTGTGCCTCACATGAAAAGATTTAATTATCTCCTTCTCTCCCTTTTCAAGATTAGTCTTCTTTCATTGCTTCACATCTTTGATCCTTGGTCTTAGGTTAGCCATCCCTCCAGTCTCCTACCCAAGACTCTCTTATGCAAAGCTCTCTCCTGCCTTTAATCCCAAGATCTCTTCCCTCTTCCAGTTTTTCTAGATTCATTTTCTGAAACATTTGCAGGGTTCTGGCTGACATTTTCAAAGAAACATAGCACCCGAGATATCTGAACCAAACAGTCCAAGCCACTGACATGTGGTAAACATATTAGCAAATAGAAGTGGGCTGAGGTCACTTCCAAATGAGGAAATGGTCAGTAGCCTCATTAATTTACTGTGATATCAACCCTCCTCCTGTAATAAGCTATGATTCTGTGTACATATCTGCTGAGTTCATAGAGTCACAGAGTGATAGAATGGTTTGGGTTTGAAGTGACCTAAAGATCATCTAGCTCCAACCCTCTGCCATGGCCAAGGACACCTTCCACTAGACCAGGTTGCTCAAAGACCCACCTGGCCTTCAACACTTCTAGAGATTAAACATTCACAGCCTTCCTAGGGAGCTTGTTGGTGTCTCTTTAGGTACTGGAATGTTGCAATAAGATCTCCCCAGAGGCTCTTCTTCTCCAGGCTGAACGACCCCAACACTATCAGCCTGCCTTGACAGGAGAGGTGCTCCAGCCCTCTAATCATCTTCAAGATCCTCCTCTGGACCTGCTCCGACAGGTCCAGGTCCTTCTTATGTTGGAGACCCCAGAGCTGAACACAAGTGAGGTCTCACCAGAGCAGAGTAGAGGAGATTCACCTCCCCTGACCTACTGGCCATGCTTCTTTTGATGTGGCCCAGGACATGAATGGTTTTCCGGGCTGCTCTTGCACATTGCTCGGTCATGTTGAGCTTTTCATCAACCAAAACCACCAAGTCCTTCTCCTCAGGGCTGCTCTTAAGCCATACTCTGCCAAGTCTGCATTTGTGCTTGGGATTGTCCTGACCTCGGGCAGGACCTTGCAATTGGTCTTGTGGAACTTCATGAGGTTCTCATGGGCCCACCTTCCAAGTCTGTCAACATCCCTCTCAATGGCATCCTGTCCCTCCAGTGTGTCAACCACACCATACAGCTTGGTGTCATTGGCAAACTTGCTGAGGGTGCACTCAATCCCACTGTCCATGTTGCTGACAAAGACATTAAACAATGCTGATCCCAACGCTAACCCTTGAGGAGTGCCGCTCATCATTGGTCTTCATTTAGACATTGAGCCATTATCCACAACTCTCTAAGTGAGACCATTCAGTTCATTCCTTATTCACTGAGTGGTCCATCTGTCAAATCCATGTCTCTCTAATTCAGAGACAAGAATGTCCTGCAAGACAGTGTCGAATGCTTTGCACAAGTCCAGGCAGATCACATCAGTTGCTCTTCCTTTATCCACTCACAGTGTAACACCATCATAGAAGGCCACCAAATTTGTCATATACATACAACCATCTATATACAGCGGTTACAGGAAATACTCTGTAGTTAGATATTTTTGCAATTCAAACATAAAATATTCTACTCCAGGCACAATAACATACAGGAAGAAGTATGATTAGGATTGCCAAGTGAACTAGCCTGCAACAGCAAATACTGATAGAGGATTTTGACACAAGCCTGTATTACCTTATAACATATTATCATTTCTTATGGTTCCAAGGTCAATGTCTCTTTCTCAAATAACATTTCGGACCTGTAATTGTTCATCTACATGCCAGCAATTATGGGAGAATTGATCAGCCAGTAATTAATGCTATGCTATTACACTTTTTAATTTGTAGATTATGCAGCTGCAAGCATTCACACATTTTTAATTTGTATATTATACAGCCACAAATGTTTACAATGCCCTTTTTAATCTCCTTACACTACCAGTGCCATTATTCACTATAGATTAATGATACGCCGAATGCTGAGGTTTATTTCATTTACCACTCTTACCAAGAGAGCTGTTAACATTACTGTGCTCTATTACTTAATGTCTTACTGCAGCTGCTAGTGAGCATTGGTTACCCTTTAAAATATTACCAGTTGGTTATTTTCTGTCTTTCTCCTTTTTTTTAAATTTTCTTTTTTAACTCTCCAACAGTCTTGCTACTGACAATATGACTCTGTGGTAATATTACACTTTATTTCCAAATTTATTTCAAGAGTTCTGTTCTAAGGTGTTTCAATCTTTTGTTCCAAACAATGGTACCTCTCTGGCCCTGTATATTTTGCATTCCCCAGTCTGTTCTTCCTTATAGTCTTTCTCTGCATCACTTCAGTATTGCTCTTTGTATTATACTATAAGCTGGGCAGCTAGCCCATAGCCTTACTTTAGGGAAACATCCCTGTTCAGGACAATGTTTCAGCATGTCTTTAACTTAAAGCATATGCTCCAATCTATACAGAACATCTTGCTTACATTGTTTACTTGAACAGGACACAACCATAATCCAGACTCTACCAAAGCCAACAAGAGCCTTGTCTTCATACATTAGGTAATTTAGAGAAGTGACTTAATTTATCAATAGAATGGCAATGCTATTGCTTCCTCCTGTAAAATTATTTGTGATACACAAATTAAAATCTTAAAATCTTAAACCATTTCAAAACATAAAAGCCTATTTTCCATTCTAGACTCTTATTTTAAAGCACAAGCAAATTACTGATATACACACACTAATACATATTTACTATATATACCTGTCCTAGTTTTGGCTCGGGTAAAGTTAATTTTCTTCCTAGTAGCTGGTGCCATGTTGTGTTTTGAATTCAGTATGAGAATAATGATGGTAACACACTGATGCTTTTAGCTGTTGCTAATTACTGTGTTTACAGGATTTTTCAGCTTTTCATGCCCTGCCAGTAAGAAGACTGAAGGACCACAAGAAGCTGGGAGAGGACACAGACAGGACAGCTGACTTAAACTGCCCAGAGGAATATTCCATACCAGATGATGTCATGTAGCTATATAATGAGGGGCAATGATTTTAAAATAGACTAGGGTAGATTTGGATTAGACATTAGGAAGAAGTTCTTTACTATGAGGGTGATCCATCGCTGGAAAAGGCTGCCCACAGAGGTGGTGGAGGCCACATCCCTGGAGGCATTCAAGGCCAGGCTTAATGGGGCTCTGAGCGACCTGATGTAGTTAGAGATGTCCCTGCTGACTGCAGGGGGGTTGGAGTAGAAGATCTTGGAAGGTTCCTTCCAACCCAAACTATTCTATGATTCTATTATTGTATGTCATGCCCGGTACATAAACTAAGTGGACTTGGCCAGGACGGGTGGATTACTGCTCAGGTATTGGCTAAGCATCAGTCAATGGGTGGTGAGCAATTGCATTTTTCATCACTTTCTTTGTGTATTAAATGATTATTATCATTATCATTATCATTATTTTCTTCTTCTTCTGTCCTATTAAACTGTCTTAGTCTCTACCCGTGAGTTTTGGATTTATTTATTTTTATTTTCTCCCCCATCCCACTTGGTGGGAGCTGCATAGTGCTTAGTTGCCAGCTAGGGTTAAACCACAACAATATCAAACACTATATTCAGTGTTGTTGCATTGTTACTGGCGCTTTACTGAAAATATTCTGTTTTCCTCAAAACTGCACCAAGCAAAGCAGTTGTCTCCTTTCCATCTTCTTCCAGGCAGAATAAAATATTTTCAAATAAAATATCAGGATAAAGCAAAACTCACCTGATTCCTTGTTCCCATGCAAATAAAAGACTTAAAACACTTCCATGAATATTCTCATCTTTATAACCTTCATGAAGTCCTTGGACAGTGCTGACAGGAAATGTAAGAAGCCTGTTGCAAATCAGTGGCCAAGCAGACAGATAATCACAAGTGGCCTTTAGATAATTTTGACCAGGTACTTCACTAGAAATGTCCTGTAAAGTTTTTCTCCCTTTTCTTTTTTTAAACAAACAAAAAAAAAATCAAAAGAACCTTGACCGAAAACTGAAATATCTGTTACTTCTTTAAAAGCATGTCCTGAGAGGTGAAATACAGCTGAAGAACTTGCCTCTTGAGGCAAGATACAGCACCTAATGTGCAGTTCTTCTAGAAACCATAATGAACTATCAAAAATAAACCACTGTTTTTTAAGTCCACTTGATATATTACTTAAGTTTCCTTCAAAACTGTTTTTCCCCAGAAAGAAGATCCCTTTAACACGTAAATAGCAAAAACCTAATTTTCTGTTGAAAAGCAGTTTTGAAGGGAAAAAAATTCAACCAGTCTTAGCTAATGGCATTACAGTGACTTCCACAGGCAGACTGAAATATGTTCTCCTGTCTCAAGCCCCAGAAAGGTTTACTCTAGTGTTTCCCAAGCTTTATCTCAAGAGCTGGTCATCTCCCAAGCGATGACCAACTCTTGAGAGTGATCCTAATTTCCTTAATTTAACTGAGGTCCCGGTCCCTTTACTGAAGAAAGCTGATAGATTGGTTCACAAAATATAATAACTGCTAACAAGAGATGTGTTGTAATTTTTATTTTTCTGGAAGTATTGAGCTTTTACATTTCTTCTCCTAGGAAAAAAATCTGTAATATTTTCAGATAGAACGGTGTTCTAAAACAAGAAAGCTAACAGAGTACAGGAAAATTCATTGACACTATCAGAAAGAAAAGCCTTCAAGGTAGATAAGGAAAGCATAGTTTTATTTATTGCTGGCAGAAGGCACCTGTTGTGTTCTGTTTTGAGCTGGTTTAGCAGGATAACAACACTTCTAGACCCCAGTGTGATGTTCCTTGCTGCCACTACATGCAAACAGGGTGCTGGCCTCCTGCTACATAGCAAAGTACCAGGCTCCTAACAGATGAGTTTGCAGTAACAACTGCATGCCTATTCCCTTTTCTTTTCTGCCTTTTTTAAAAAAAGGACAGATTTGGTAATTAGTGTCTCTGACCCTGATCCTCAAAATTACCTTTAAGACTACTAATTTCCATTGACCTTTCACCAAAGATATTGGATTTCTCTTTTCCACATGTAAATAACTCTTTTCTACCTAAAAAGGGAGCTTAGCAAATGTTTAGACCTGTCATTCTAGGGACACCATTTAGGAAACTACAAAAATAATATTCCTTTCATCTGCCCATGTAGTATCTCTATTTTTTTCCAAGTAACTTCCAGACAGGGAGCAAAATCTCTGGGAATTTCCCTGAGCCTTGCAAATTAGTTTCTACTTTTTTCCCATACAGCACATCTCTTTCACTACTGAGATTAAGGAGTTTATAAAATACAACTTGTTACAGCCATGAGGGATTACTACTATATATTATCACTCACAGCTCATTAACCCCGAAGCCCTGCTAACTAAGAAAATCCTGTCTAATGAGGTTTCCTTCACTGCACTAAAGAACAAAAGGTCTCAAAGTTTTGCCTGTTACCAATCTCTCTCAAATTATTTTCCTGTAATTAAAATGGAACTCTAAGGCCATTAAAATACAAATCTGAATTTTTTCTACTCAAGAAAATCCATGTCCACTCTTTTTCCATGCTTACAAAGGATCTTCAAGCTGTTAAATAGATGGGGAATGCATTTCTAGTAGTTTCTGCCTTTATCAAGTGTAAAAAATCCTACTTTTGAAATAAAGGATATGACTTCCGGGCATATTAGACCTAATTCAGTTTGGGTGTAGAAGCCTCACCTTTCATTGACATTAATGGGAGTTGGGCTAGTTTTCTCCCAGCTTGAATTAGGATTGTTTGTCAAGAGTTTCAAAAGCGACTGGACAACTTGTCAGGTATCCCAGTGATAAGTGTGATGGAAGAGTCCAAATTAGATTGGCTTGACAGGAGAATAAAAATAAATCTATTTACCATTATTTACATTATAGCGGTACTTAGCAGATCCAAAAGGGATTGCGAAACTCACCGTGAGACTTCTCTGAGAAAGAAAGTAGTATTACAAAATACGTAATAGGGGCATGAAAAGTCTCAGATTCCAGTGTTGCATGGGTACATGAAAGTGACTCTTCTTTTTGCTTTTTGTTTTAAAGGGATTAAACATCAAATCCTTGGTGGTATTTAAGTGTCCTGTTTTTATAAGTTGGTGAACAACTTTTACAGTCTGAGGACAGAGTATGCATCTCATGTATTCATGTCATAAATAAAAATAACACAATGATAATTAAAAAGAAAAAGTAATTGATAGTCTCATAAACAAGAACGTATTTAAGGATGGAGATGTAATTCCTTTCAGACACCAAATTTTCAAGAACTTTTTTTCAGGATTCTGTTAGGTTTTCAAGTTGGCAATAGTAGCATCTGTAAGTGTGTGCTTTAAATGCTAGGCTAAGCAGTAAGTGCCTTCTATACACTTTTTTCTTAAATTATTCTTTTGGTTACCCAGTTTGTAACTGTGTAATTATACATCCAAATTCAGGTACCAAGTGAAACAAGGTGCTGCTATTTCACCAAAAACCTTCAAGTTACTAGTCCTGATAGTTATTTGCTTCTTAGTGAATGACTCCTTATTCAAACACTCCATCCTTTTTTAATATTGAAGACCACCAGAAAAACTGTAAAAAGAAAGGTTGATGAGATGGCCTCAAGTGTTTAACTGTTGAACCTCCTGAATGATGTGCCTTCAAAAATGTCACTGTGAGAGTCTGAGATTATCTGTGTGCTAGGTGGCTGCTAGAAGGCTTATTCCTTAGACAAGGGGCATGCGTATACACCTGATGAGCTGTTTCTGACTTGGAGACAATGTTTGCTTGCAGGTGGGAAAGTCCTTCACAACATAAATGAAGACAGATTCTGATATTTCAGTGGCGGTGATGGCAGGTCCATCACTAATGAAGGGACAGCTCATGCCATAGGAATAAAGTAAGGAAAGAGAGAATGGTTATACCAATAACATCTCTATAAGAACTTAAAGTGTTAATACACAAACAAATGTTGCGTGGCCTGCGTTATTGTGTGTCAGATACCTACAGATCCTCCCTACCTCTGGGGCCCATTGTGGCCACTGTGAGCAATCACATCAACAGTGTCTCACTTCATTATTCCAAATTATTTCATTTGCATGTCTGAAAGTGACTCCTAAACCCAAAACTCTTATTGCCACCTTAGCTGCTGATAATGCTCTTTGTAGGAGCCAGACTTTAATTCTAGTTTCTTTCAGAGGTAAATGGTGGACAGTTAAAATGAATCATGGACAGATGTCATCAGCAGAACTTTCCTCAAACAGAAATACTGAAACAAAACAAGCAAGGGCTTTTACGTATCAAATGTACTTTCTTTACAAAAAAACACACATAATGACTCGGATTAGTACAAATGTCTGCCTCACTAGTTAAAATGGGATACTCTGAAATCCTCATGTCTATTTTTGGCTATTCTAGTAATTTTGGTTGAATCATATTCTGTTTTTCTTTTCAACGTTTTCTTAATGAATAGCTTGGTACAAGAGATGTTTCATGGGTTAAGCAACAGTAATGTTAAATAATAAATGCAACTGACTTTCTCCTTTCTTCTCTTTCTTGCTTTCTTTTTATGATGAACTATTTTCTCCTAAAATGGGCTTTCACGGGTGGGATTGATGACTGTTAAGTGAGCACTAAATGGAATATTTGCACAATCTGTGTCTAATACTATAGATTGGTTATAGGATGGTCAATCTACTTGCAACACTTTGGGGTTTCTTTTGTTTCTCTGGGTTGTTTCATTTTGTTATGTTTTTTAAAAAAGTGTAAAATAGCCTTCTCCCATGCTAATGGTTCAGTTCAGATGCCTGTATGATTTCTACTGGTTTTACCTCCCTCAGAGTAGTTAAATTTGATTTTTAACCTTTTAGCTTTTAAAAACAAATTCATTTGTTTATTTATCAAATGTTACACTGCCAGATAGCTATGAAAAAAAAGAAAAGAAAGTTAAACACACAAAACTTTTACAAGCTCTGTACTGCACAGCTATATTTTAGTTCTGCATTTATTATGAAATCTTAACACAAAGTAGTCATCCAGGTGAATCCATTGTGAGGTGGGCTGGACTGTCCAAGGGTTCATGCACTTCTGGAGCAATGGCTGCAACACCCTCAGTTCTCATGGGCTTATATGGATGATAAGACAAAGCAACTTGCATGAAATAGGATGGATCTTTCAGACCCTAGATACATGCAGCCTTTCAAAAAAGGGTATGCAACAGATTTTCCAGGTAAGCCTCCATCCACTTGAGACCCGTGATAAGCGTCTCTCTGCGCCAACTAGCTTAAATGTACGTTGCAGTAGGTTTCATTGTTAACTTCTCTTTGGCCTTCAACAAGTAGTCAATAGCCCCGAAGATTATATTCTCCTCTGCCATCCTGATTGCTAGAAGCATTCATCCAGAACTAAGCCACTGCAGTAAACAGAGCACGGTGAGAATTTTTCAGCAAAACACATTTTCATCAGAAAAAGGTGGTTCATCGAAACTGAAATATTTTGCAGGAAAGGGCTGGATTCATTGATTTTTGTGGTAGTGAAAGAAAAAGTTGTGGACTGGATGAAATGTTTTTCTTTGATGTGTTTGAAGCAAATAGCGTTTTCCATTTCAAAATATATTTCAGCGAATGTTAATGCAAGATTATCTTAAGTCAGATAATTCAATAATCAAAATGAATTATTCTAATTCATTTTGAAGAAAAAGGACCTTTTTCTAATATTTTCAGTTTATAAGTATTTTTTTTAAGATCTTTATGCTATTTCAGGTTAAACCGGGATATTTTTGATAGAGTGGCAAAAGAGTTTCACATGTATCTATAAAGAGGATAACAAAGTGCTCAAGAAGTTTTCAATCTCCTTTTATTAGTGACTAATGAAATCATCTAGCAGAGAATCTTCATCAATATCATGGCTATACTCATCTTTTAAAATATAAACATGGCATTAGTTTATTTCTCATTTTCCTGAAAAAAAAACAAACCACCCCATCATTTGCATAAATACAATCTTGATAAACAATATGTGAAATTTAAGGCAGAAAAAAAGTCATATCTGAATATGGTGCCCATCCAATGAAATGTCAAAATAAATGTGTTACATAATCATAATATACATCTACTGATTTGCTATGCAGTGAAACTAGAACAATTTCCTGTTTAATTTTTGTTTCTTTGACCTGCTGAAACCTGAATTTTTCAATGAACTTTTCAAATATATATCTGGGGAGGGCGGTACCAGAAAAGATGTCATAAGCAGAAATAGGAAGTGAAAAACCATGGTGTCTTCAGATGAAGAATGGATCTGGAAGAGCAGAAATACCTTCTAATAAATATTTTCCTCATAAATTCATGGGAGTATCACGAAACTGTATTGCCTAAACCAAAGGAAAGTAATGGGGAAAGAAAAATTGCAATACTCAGGAGGGGTTGAAAGACTTTTTATGCCAGGCAGCCTGGATGGGATAACCCGGACTTTGTTAAATTACAGAATCAGATAAGAATATTAAAATAGTAAGGCATACAATTTAAAAACACCATGAAGAAGAAAAGGAAAAAAAAAAGAAAAGATCATGTGTCACAGTAAGGGACAAAAAAGACCTCTTTTGCTTGCAGAGAAAAATAGCATATGCAGTTTGCCTGCCTCAGCAGAAAGTAATATGAGGTGAAAGAAAGCGTAGAAAATGAAATGATCATAGCAAATTAATATGGACCTTCTGAGAAAGCAGATCAGGAAGTGTTTTTTGTAGATAATAGTGACCCACATAAAAACAGGCTGGAATACTGATGGTGAGCTTTTTACAAACACCCTGGTGCTGAATGAGATAGAAAATGTACAGCGTGTTATCATCTAAAAAGGGCTTGTGCCCTTTTCATAAGGCTGCTTCATCCACTGAGGAAACCAGTCAAAAAGATCAAAGCCTGCACAGGTTTTAGTTCTCCCCAAGAATCTGAAGCTCAGTGAAAAATAGAAGCAACCACAGAGTGTCAAACAACATAGAGGATCTCAACTAAAATATTCTGTTTTCTCCCCAATCACTAGTGTATTAGCTGAGCAGAGATAAAAGAAAAATCATTATAATCTTCATAATGCTAGCTATGAATTAGGGACACATGAACTGCAAAGCAGGAGATTTCCTGTTAGGCTAAGGCTTGTATTTACCAGTGAAGG
>VZZY01011576.1:0-47286 GCA_013400335.1 Eurystomus gularis
TTGTTTGTTTGGTTGGTTTTCTTCTAGAGAGCAGGGACAAACTTCTAACCTCCTTGTGCTGCTCTTTCAACCTAATGATGTTCCAGTATTTGAGTACTTCGAATTCAAGCTATGGCTGGATCTAGTTCAAAGAAAAGCAGTTATGTTGTATGCATTTGTCTGGTCTGTAGCCTGACATATGGGATGTGTTAAACTGAGGTCTAAGTGAAATGATGATATCACCAGCACAGTGCAATAATATCAATGTCAGAAGCTTGGACTAGTGAGTTGCTGAATTTTGGAGCTCAACACGGCTTCACATCCCTGTATTTTTTTTTTTTTTTACCCTTTTAAAAAAAGAAGTGACATTCTACTGATGTAGATTTATAGTGTCCTTGTCTGCAGTGGTGCTTCTGCTCAGCTGTGGTGCTCTCAATCACTGTGGAGGGCTAACTGTTCTCTGTTATTCATGCTTTATTCACAAGGTATTTTTCACTTTCTTCTGTCACCAAGCTTCTTGTCTTTTGTGCTTTGTTACGCTGTGAACGAGTCTTCCATTCATACTGTATTATTACTGACCTCTACTTGAACTTTTTTCCTCTTCTTCCACATACATTATTTGACTTTTCCACTGTGACAGGGAGTAAGAAAGGAAACGGCATATTGCAGACTCAGAAGGAATTATAGTCTTAGCTTCTTCTAGCAGAAGTGTGTGTTTTGGCTCTTGAAAATAAGAACGGAGTTTCATCCCAAGGGGAGGCAAAATATCAAATGTATTTCTGCAAAGTGTGTCATAACTGCATGCAAATTGAACTGGTTCTTCTAAGGCATTGAGTCCTCCTGGGTGGCAGTGCCTGTATTTGCTGCTTCTCTCCTTGCGTTTCAAAGAACTTTCAAAGAGTAGTAGTATTAACTTCAAGAATAAAAAAGCTACTTCTCTAGTCTAAAAATCATAGTTTTATATTTGTGTCTAAGGCTTGCAGGTTATTTTGGTCAAAGTTCTTTTAACACTGCTCACTTGCTCACTGAATGCACGTGTAAAAGAAGAGCAACAGGCTGAAAATGCAGCCTCAGAGGGGTGGTCAGAGTTACAGGAGCTTGTAGACCCTGCTTTGTTCTCTACATCCTTGGTAGTGCCAGAGCCCCTCCCAGTCCTCACTCTGCACTCCATTCCCGTCAATGGGACATCTCCAGGGTCACGTTTTGCAGGCTCCAATAATTCTTCCTCTATCCCAGAAAGTTCTAGATGTTTGTTGTTTTTTTTTCCCCAGTATTGCCATTATTGGCTTCACTCGCAGCCAAACTCTGACATGGGTCTTGATAGTGCTGTAGCAGTTGCACATCGAGTCAGAAGCAAATGCATCACTTTTAATGTCTGGGGACTTGAGGGATCAAAGACAGGAAACTTCATTTGGCAGATGTAAAATTCCTTCCATGCTGGTTATTGTTTGAAAGATTTCCCTGAAACAAAGGAACCAACATTCTTGATGATGATATGACTTTTGGCAATACTGAAGCAGATTTTGTGCAAATATCTTGTCCTAATAAATTGCTGGTAGCCTTTAGTTGTATGCTGATCACTTTGGAGATGAAATTTTGAGCCTGTCCCTTCATTTGTGACACGCAGAAACAAGCAGAGCAAGCCTCTTTCTCCTCCGTTAGCTTCCTGGCTGAGTGACAAGCTCTTTCTGCCAAATAATGCTAGGAAGATTGTAAATGTGCTACAGGGAGTGCATTAATTTTTTACTTTCTCCCTGTCAAACTCCACCAGTTGTAGGTGGATGCACTGAAGACAGTTGCTGGTGTAAAATATGTAAGCTCTTTTTCTGACTTTAGGATGTTTTTCTGTCTTTAGGATGCAATTGTGTCCTTTAACCTAAAAATTACAGGCTCTCTTATTGTCTGTCATGGAACGCAGCACTTGAAGTAGAATAATGCTATCAATATAATATTAGGAACATTATACAAAATTAGGTAACTGGTCTCCTGCCTACTGTCCTGCTCTTTAAACTGGTAAGTATAACTTAGAGGAAAGTGATATCTTCTCTCGCACTGCTTGTTTCTTGATGACTGAGTAAAAGGGGAATATGCACAATGTGATCTCAATGTTGAAACTTGCAGTAGGCTAAAACATGGAGTGTTGGAAGCATTTTTGAAATGGAATTATATGCTGTCATCCTCCTCTAAGAAATGTTTTTGAGAGAATTGCCTGTTAACTTTAACATTTAGATAGCTGAAATGTTCAAAATTATCCTCACATCCTGTAGGAATTCATGACCATGTATGGTGGTATGGAAGATTATTGAAAGACATTTGCTAGAAGTGGTAATGGAAACTGGCTAATCTCAGTGGGGTGCATAAATTGTTTGCTGCACACTGTGCCTTTTAGACTAACTTTATAAACTGGGATGATATAGTATTTGTGTTCCTATCAGGTTTTAAAGATTTCTACACAACATGTTATTCTGTTTAATATCTCACTGTTGTTTATTCCATTTTAGGGAACTTTCTACAATTCTATTAAGTACAACAAGGAGAAAACATAAGCAAATAGTGGGTGTACAGAAGTAACAAAACCTAAATGTTTTATGCAGAAAAGATTCAACAAGTATCTCCTATCTACGAAGAACGAATCAAATTTTCACATTCTGTGGCATTGCAGTACAATCTTGGATCAAACCACACATTCTTTTTGAACAAAAAAATAACTGAATGATACTATTTGCACTGATCTGATGATGTGGAAATAAAGTATTGGAAGGAATGCTGTTTTCTTTATTCTTTGGGATTTGCTTCACTGAATGTATTTGCTAAAACCAATGAAAGATTTCATTTGCAAAGCCATCACAACAGGATTAAAGAAGCCTTATAGGCAAAACTTGTTGATATGAAATGAGTAGGACCTATGGTACTGACTAAGTTTCATAGTAAGCATGAGATTTTGGAAGTAGAGAAGGGAAATACAGCCACACAAATCCCGTTATCTTCATTGGGCTGTGTGATTAAACTATTGGGATCATACTGAAAAGGTACATCTGTGCTATAGCACAGCTGCTTGGATGCGAGTCAGGGGTCCAGTTCTATCATTCTTACTGGTGCTGAGTAGCCTTTTACTTTACCAATAGTTCTTTTGGAGCTTAAGAAGCCAATCATGGCCAGTGTGAGAATGGCAAAATTGAACTGCATGTTAATGGAAGACAAATCCTACAAGTAATGCAGGCAGATTAATGGGAAGTTTATTTGGCAAAGATATTTAAAACATGAATTTTGCCATGACCAGTAAGTTCCTATTAAATCACAAAACAGATTCCAGTCCCACTGAAATCAATGGAAGTTTTCCTGTTGACTTCAGTGATAGAAAGATTTGGACCTCCTTTGGATTGATCTTCCAATTTAAAATCATTTTTTCTGATGCTTACTAAATGTTCCCCAGTGTTTATACATTAAAATGTGTTGCCAATTCAAATAGCCTTGTCTTGTACTGTAAAAGCTAAAATAAAATATTTGTTTTGGCATCTTTGTAAGTGGAATTTTTGTCATGTGCTTAGAACTTATTCTACACTGCTAGCTGCACGTAGGAAATGTTCCCTGCTCATCTAAGAACATTTTTAGTACACGTTTAAGACATTAACTGCAACTTTATGGATTGTGTTTCTTGCTCAGTGGATTTACACTACAGTATGAATCTAACTCTTAATTATTGCAAATTGTTTGAAGTCCTTCTGTGCATATCAGAGTGTTTTTGCCTGAGACTCATTTTTCTTTAATGAAAAGATTGTAATTAATAATACAGTGTTAAATTTTTCAGTTGCTAACCATGTGGTTTATTCTCTCTAACAGGAGAGCCTTTCTGATAATTTCCCACTGAATTACTTCTTTTATTCGCTGAGCATCTCTGCTCAAGATCAGTTTATTTCTAGCAGTGTACTTGGTGATTCCTGTTAGTACCACCTTAGGTGCTGGTATCCTTTGTCAACTAATTTATGTAGTGGATCCTGAAAAAATTGATGATAAAAGTTGGGCTGTAGCTTACTTCACTAATCTGCAGGGTTTTTACTGTATTCAGAGACATGATTTTCATCCCAAAATGGTTTGTGATGTATTTTTCTTGATGTATTCTTTTCTACTAACATGCTTTGCTTTGACTTTTCCTGCTTCTATCTTTTTTCTATCTCGTGGGGAGTCTGCTATTTTTATACTTCAAGCATAAGCTCGTTTGGTGTACATGTGCAACATTACTCATTCGTTTTCCCTCTCTACAATATGAACCCTCTGTTTCAGCAACCTTACAATTACAGTCACGCAGCCACTTCTGTGGGATGTGGCAATTCTGTCTGAGGTTATGGAAACGCCTTCCTTGCTCTTCCCTTCCTGTCACCTCAAACTGAATGTGGTACTTCTGTTTAGACTTCTCAATTTCTTAAGAATCTGTATCCCTCAAAACCTCCTTCCTGGCTTATCTTGCAATTTATGTCTAACCTCTACTCCCATTTCCTCTGGTTCCCCATTGGTTAGCTAAACCTTAGACACTATTAACATGCATCTCTGCTAATTCCCATCAAGTCTTTTCTGTTGCTTTGCTCATGCTTTTTAACTTTTGTGTACTTTTGCAAATACCTGTAAGACTAAGTCTTCTTCTGGTACTACTTCTCATAAAGATTGTGAATTTGAATCTGAGGTCTTTGCATTTTACCTTTGCTGTATTGGGTGCCTCTTGCTTAGGTTTAATACATGATATTCCACTGACCTTTGGTTGTACTCTAGGCTCCCAGGCTGAGACTCACTTCGAACTTTAGATGTCTACAATGGCAGCTAAAGAAGTTTTTCTACAAATGTAGAAAAACTTTTGTTGAGGTGTATAGAAACACCTGCTTTTCTATGGTGACTATAAAAGGGGTCTTGATTGCTGTTGTGGATGTCTGCATCTCTAGGTAGCTCTCTGCATTGTCCACACCTAAGGTTAAGTGTCATGAACTGTATACTGTGTATGTATATTCTTGAAAATAGAAATGAACTGCTGGTTTGATTATGTTACACAAGAGTTATTTTTTCTTTCTGAAATATTGTATTTTTAGAAGCAGGATTTCCTTCTCATGGGTCTTCCAACAGTTTGGAACAGCTTAATGGAAGAACTGAAGTAGATAATGACCAAACTGTTCTATTACTGAATTTAGAACAAATACATTTAGTGATTGCTCATGGAGGAAAGCTTTAAGTATTAAGCTTAGTGGGAGGAGGAAGGTGTACACATATTGAGTTATGACTTTATAGTTGAATTAACAATATTGTTTTCATTTTAATGATTTACAGGAAACCTGTTTACCTGTAAAACTCCAGCAATTGCAGATATTGTGATACTGGTAGATGGTTCCTGGAGTATTGGCAGATTCAATTTCAGGCTTGTTCGACTGTTCCTGGAAAATCTGGTTTCCGCGTTCAATGTGGGATCTGAGAAAACAAGAGTAGGTAAGGTGCCATAGTTTTGTCTTAATATTTCTGTAGCAACGTAAAAATTATTTCAGGATAGTTAACAGCTTAATGCTACTTATTTGTGCAAGATCCTCACCTGGAACTAGCACTTCTATCATAAGAGGAATGCTGCTGGAATGTTTGTAGTATTAATTCCTCACAGTTTACTGTGATACTCAGCTTAAGTAAACTCTAATGCAATGTCAGTGGAAAAGAAAAAACACTGGAAACCGTCTTACTGACTTCAGTCAGCGTTACATCAAACCCTTGCAGTTTAATTTTGGGTGGAAGAATGTGCCAATAGGTGGCTTTTCTCACAGTTTAAACTGGCTCAAGTGTTATATTTCTGTTCTGCTACTTGTATTTTAGTCTGTTCAAAAGCATATTAAATAAAATTGTTCTTAAAAAAAACCAATTTCTTGGAATCTTATGAAACTCTGAAAAAGTTGTGTCCTAATTTACTTCCCTTAGCACTGAAAAGAAGGCTTTGAAAGTAAATTGAGGAGTTGTCACTGAGTACACCTTTACACTATTATTTTGGCATAAGGCAATGCAATTTTTCTGCTACGGCAGCAAAGCTAACTATGGTAAGCTGTGGGTAACCAAGTACATAAAGTGTAGATACTTGAAAAAAAAAAATGGTTTAATATCTAATGATTTACCTTAATTTCTGGTTCTTTAGGTCTTGCACAGTACAGTGGTGATCCCCGAATTGAATGGCATTTGAATGCCTATGGCACAAAAGATGCTGTTTTGGATGCAGTTCGTAATCTACCATATAAGGGAGGGAATACATTAACAGGTACAGTTGATGTTCTAGCTTTTGCTTTTTGTTAAAAACCATATTCTGCTGCACAGAAAAAGGATAGAGTTTTTGCAGCTTGCTAATGCCTTTATCCAGTGCCAGTGAAGTCTTTTTTTGAACTGCTTGTTTCACTGGGAATCTTTCTGGCCAGGATCTCATAAAACAAAGTGTACATGAACTCGCTGTGCTGGAAGTAAAATATTTTACCTACTAGGAAGAAATGTTAATGCACAGAGCTTTATTCTGGAGAAGCAAAGAATGTTGTTTTAATATCTGACAACTGGCAGTAGTAACTTTTCAAATGATCACCTGGGGCTTTTAGATTTCCATTGACCTTTTAGTAGTTAGAGCACTGATATCCCAGAGGACACTTAGTGATGGATAAATGGGGGATGCCTGTCAGTCTAGGAAAAAACAGTCTCTGAATCCAATTCCAGTATCATCGAAGCAGCAGTTAGTAATATTGGCTGCCTTGCCAGGAGAATCATATCCAAAGACCCAGACATGGCTTTAAGTAAATTGCTGTCTTCCTTTTCTTCCTTTTTTTTTCTTTTTTGTTAGTTTGCTTTGTTGATGTTAGTTTCTTTGTTCTGTTTTGGTTTTGGCAAGGTGGGAAGGGGAGAAAGATTATCATTCTCTTCTGCAACAGCCTTTATTTTGGTGGAAGGTGTGATTGCAGTGGGACAAAGGACATAAGGACTCTAGTATGATTCTAGGAATGAGATTACTGTGAGGTAGCAAGTAGTAAATTATCATGATTATTTTATATGAATGTTAAAAGAAGATGAGTTAGGAACCTTGGCCGTGGGAGACTTAAGAGAGTTTTCAGATAGGACCTCATTGTGATGTGTAAGTTTGTCCTAAGGAGTTGTTCTTCCTTCCATTTAAATAATTAGCAGATATTAAAATCAGATTCTCCCTAAGCTTCATTTAAGCTTTTCTTCGGCTTGTAATTTGGAAAGCACAAACAAACAAATTAAAGTAATATTGTATGTAGGATGGGGATTTGCTAAGCTCTCCAGAGCATGTGCTTTCATAAAGCAATGTAGGTAGAAGGAGAGGAGACTTCCTATTCTAACTTCGTTGAGTAAGAAAGAAAAGATGATGCAGTCACAGGAAGATCAATTTATATTTCCATAGCCAGTTTGAAATACATTGATTGATCAAAAGGCTGCTAACGGTGAGTATCACCTTCTCAGTAGTTTAGGTTGCTTGTTGGAATTTAATTTTTCAGTAAATAAGTTCTTTTGAACTTAAATCTTCATTTAAAGGTTTCTCTGAATTTTTAAATTGAATGAAAAGACAAACACTGTGTTATTAGCAAAATTAATGGGCATATTTCCTCTTTATGTTTTAAAATGTTTCCCTTTTTAGGTCTTGCCTTAACGTACATTTTGGAAAACAGCTTTAAGCCTGAAGCAGGAGCAAGACCTGGAGTGTCTAAAATCGGTATACTGATCACTGATGGGAAGTCCCAAGATGATGTCATCCCTCCTGCTAAAAACCTACGAGATGCTGGCATTGAGCTGTTTGCCATTGGTGTGTATTCTGCCATATCCATACGTTGTGTCCCATTATACTCTGCTTTATTTGTATCTGTTGCCCTCTATATTAAGAAAGTGTTCTTTTCTGTCTGTATCCAACAAGTATCATCATTAATTTAAATTGTCTTTAATATGTTCCCCAATTTATTGCTGCTATAACTGGAATTTAGCGGTATACATGGATGCTACATTATCAAGAGACAACTGAAAAAATGGCAGTTACGCTAGCAGAAATTAATGTCTTGAAGTAACAACAGAGCAATCTGTAGTTGGTTATTAAAACAAATAGAAAGAAATGAATTTTAGTAATTCTTTTGTCAATCCCTATGCATACGAGATTTTCTTCTTTTTTCTGATGCAAATATTTTCTTTGTTTTTCTTTCCAATGAAAGGTGTAAAGAATGCAGATATAAATGAACTCAAGGAGATTGCCTCTGAACCTGACAGCACACATGTCTACAACGTTGCTGATTTTAACTTCATGCATACCATTGTTGAAGGTCTTACCAGAACAGTGTGCTCACGAGTAGAGGAACAGGAAAAGGAAATCAAAGGTGAATAAGAAACAAGATTTAACATAATTTAATATGAACTTAAAGCTACAAATACTATTCCAAATACCTGCAGTTCTAAGCTGTCTTCTGGCACTTGGCTCACGCTATATATTGTTTTGCTCACAAGAACATACATTGTCAGGGAAGTTATCTTCCTAGGTATGTTTTATTCTTGCTTTTATATCTTTGATCTTCTGCCCTTTGTCTTTGATATCATGATATTTAGTGGTACCAAAAAATACAAAAATTCATTCTGCTGTAAGTATTTCCAAGTGGTAGATAAGGAAATTTTTTTTATAGTACACAGTTTTGGGGATTAATTACTTTAACAGCTGCACATGGAATTGTTACATTTATGCTGTGTTTTCCGTCTTCTAACATACTGGGTTTATTGTGTCATAAGTTTTCAAAATTTTCAACTATTAAGATTGCTTTGTTGCTTCCTTCTCTTTTTTATTTATTACACAAAAAATGTATTTCAGACCATAAGAAAAGATGGTGGTGAAGAAAATTGTTTTTATATAAAAAAGCCATCTCTGAGTACAGTATTTTTTTTCTTTTCTGAACAAAATAAATGGCTATGGAAAAATGTTGCTATTTGCCAGAGAAACTGCCCTACCTGAAGACACTGTTTCTGACAGGCTTCAGTGAATTTTGATTGCATTTCTTCTTTTGTGATTCTGTAATACCACAGAAATGCTGAGTGATTTTTCAATAAGCTTGTAATATATATCAGTAAGAAAGTGTGTCTTTCACACATTTCTACCTGTGCAATGAAAAAGCGTGTATTAGTAAGGCTTCATTCCAACTTTTTCCTCTTTTATTCACCTGGAAACTGGAAGAATTACAGAATATTAGCTGTGTCTTGGGAGGGGAGGGGTGGGAGTAAGCGGTCAGTTGGCAAACTGAGAGGGAGAGGATGGAAAAATCATAGAGAGATGAGACATCTTTGTGGAACGGAATGATTGCCAGAGAAGATGACCTTTCAGTACATCTCTTCAATCTGCTGACAGGCAGCATATCAGTTTCCAACCTGCAGAGGAGCACAGGAATCACAGCTGTGCATGTACTTGGATGTTTTTTGTGACTGGGAGGAAAGCAACCTGAAAAAGAAAAAAACCCAAAAAACCAAAACCATAAAGAAAGGGCTTGAAAGAGTGATGGGAGGAAGGACAGGATGTCTTAGTTTTATATTTTTGTCTTTGTCACATAAAGGTTTATGAAAGACCAAGGAGGCTTAGTTGCAGTGAAAACTCGATTCACTATACTTATTTGTAGTTCTTTGTTTCCATTGAAAATTACTTAAATCAATGTGCAGCAGCCAATTATTTGATTTTTGTGATGAGGAGTGATCTGTGGAGCTTCAGCAAACATAACAAACCAAGTAATTATTTTGCAGAGAGGAATAAGGAATCTGTGTTTTCTCTAACCTAGGAACAATTGCTGCTTCACTTGGCGCTCCTTCAGATTTGGTCACATCTGAGGTGACAGCTAGAGGATTCCGAGTTAGCTGGACCCATGCACCAGGCAAAGTGGAAAAATACAGGGTTGTGTACTATCCCACTCGAGGAGGGCAACCGGAAGAGGTAATAGGAGGAAAAACTTCCCAGGATATTTTTATACAACAGCAAGAACTGGTTCTTAATGCCAGTGTAAAAAAAAAAAAGGGGGGGATTGATTGATTTGGTGGTAATATAGTTAGTTTGCTTTATGTGTATTTAGTTGAATTTTCTTCTAAACAGGTTGTGGTAGATGGAAGCTTATCAACAGCAGTTCTGAAAAACCTGATGTCTTTAACGGAATACCAGATAGCTGTATTTGCTATATATTCAAATGCTGCTAGTGAGGGCCTCCGTGGAACTGAAACTACACGTAAGTGTCCTTGTTATGTTTGTTACAGATTTGACTGTCTGCATTTAATCACACTGTGTAAGCATTAGTCTTTGTGAAAAAGAAATACTGAAGGGAGTCTTTTTCAGTTTAGCTTCTTTTAGTGCATTTGCTTTAAACTAATTTTTGTTTAAATTAATTCTGGGCTAAGTTTGTAAGTCCAAATGCTCTGTGGGTATTTAAACATTCATAAAGGTTTTATCTCTGTGCTGAACTTTGAAGTTGGTTTGTATTGAACCCTAAAGTAGAACATACCTATACTTTGGGTGTGGAGCCAAGCTTAATAAATTAGGTTTGTTGCTGAAGATGATCTTGTGAGTGGAGGATTAGGTGGGACCGGAAATACCTGAATGTGATTCCCAGCAGTGCCAAAGATTTCAAGGTAACGTCTGTAAGTTCCTTTCTCAATTATTTAATTATTTTCCATCTGTAAAATGGTGAATTGGGATATTGTTAGTATGAAAACATTTACAATTTTAGGTTCTATAATGAAAACTATGCTCAAACATGAGAAAATGTGATGCTATTGATAATTTCAGTTTCGTGTATTTGTATATGAAATACAGTTACTCTTTTACTAAATATGACAGATATTAGGAATGGAAGTAAAGAGTAACTTTTTAGTTCAAACTAGGAGGCAGGAAGTCAATATGTGATGTATCAATGCTGATATCTGTTGGAAGAACAACACAGCAGGGCTCAAGCAATCTAGAAGATTTCTATGGTGCTTTGACAACAACTTCCTAACACAAGTGATCAAGGAGCCAGCAAGAGAAGGTGCTCTGCTATAGATGATACTTAAAAACAGTGAAGAACAGATAGAGAGGTTTAAAAGTCATAGATAGCCTTGGCGGCAACGGTCAAGAGATGGTGGAATCTGGGATTCTAAGAGGAGGAGGAGTGCAAAAAGCAGGACCACAACTCTGGATTTCAGCTTAGCAGTTTTCAGTCTCTTCAGAGACATGCTTGGAAGAACACTAAGGGATATGGCCCTGGAGCAAAGAGGGATCCAGAAGAGCAGCTTGATACCCAAAGATCACGTCCTACAAGCTCAAGAAAAGTCCATACTGACAAGTAGGAAATAGCAACGGCATGAATAAGCAAGGAACTCCTAACAGAACTCAGACATAAAAAGGAACGGTCTAAGAGGAAGAAAGGCAGGTGACCCAGGAGAAGTATAGAGTGGCTGCCTGATTTTGCATGGGTAAGTTTAGGAAAGCCAAGACCAACCTGGAGCTGAATCTGGCAAGAGATGTGAAAAGCAACAAGAACAGACTCTGTAGGTGCATAAACAGTAAAAGGAAGACTGAGGAAAATGTGGGCCCACTTGTGAATGGGACAGGGGACCTGGTGATGAACAAAGTGGAAAACACTGAGGTCCTCAATGCTTTCTTTGACTCGGTCTTTACTGGTTAAAATGGCCTTTGGAAATTCCAGGCTGATGATATCAGTGGGAAATGATATTGTAGAGAAATTAAGATGTATCCTCATTTGAGGACTACCAGCATAGGGAACACTTAAGCAAACTGGACACACATAAGTCCATGAAACTGGATAGGCTGCACCTAGGGGTGCTGAGGGAGCTTATGTCATTGCAAGGACAGTCTCGATTATCCTTAACAGGTCACAGTGACTGAGAGAACTTCCTGAGCACTGAATGAAAGCAGATGTCAATCCTTTGTGAAGCAGGATCTAGGGAAGTACAGGCCAGTCATTGTCACCTCAATCCCTGGGAAGGTGGTAGAGCAACTCATCCTTGAAACCGTTTTCCAAGCACATAAACAACAAGGAGGTGATTTGAATTAGTCAGCAAGGATATATGAAAGGGAAAACATGTTTGATCTCATGCAGTTCAACAAAGGGAAATACCAAGTCGTGCCCCTGAGGAGGAATAACTCCATGCGTCAGTATATGCTGGAAGATGACCATCTGGAAGGCAGCTCTTCAGAGAAGGACCTGGGGGTCTTGATAAACAACAAGTTGTCTGTGAACCAGCAATGCACCCTTGTCACAAAGAAGGAAAAGAGTACCCTGGATTGCATTAGAAAAGGATTGGCAGCGGGTTGAGGGAGGTGATTCTTGCTCTCTGCTCAGCATTGATGAGGCCACACCTGAATGCTTGGTCGTGTGCTGGACTCCTCAGTACGCATGAGATGTGGACTTACTGGAGTGAGTCCAATGAAAGGCCACAAAGATGATTAAGGGCTTGGAGCATCTTTCATAAGAGGAGAGGCTGAGACAGCTATGGGTGTTCAGCCTGGAGGAGAGAAGGCTCAGGGTGATCTTATCGATGTGTAAAAATCCCTGAATGAAGAAGAGGGAGCCAGACTCTTCTCGGTGGTGCACACTGACAGGACAAGACTTAATGGGCGCAAATTAAAAAAACATAAAATGAAATCTGAACAGAAGAGGACACAATTTTATTATGATGGTGGTCAAATGCTGGAACAAGTTGTCCTGTGAGATTGCGGAGTCTACATCTATGGTGATATTTAAAACCCGACTGGACATGGTTCTGAGCAACCTGCTCTGGCTGACCCTGACTGAACAGGGAAGTTAGACTAGATGATCTCAAGAAGTGCCTTTCATCCTCAGTGGTTCTTTGTTTCTGTGTCAGTGCTCATCTTCTCAATCTGAAAAGAAAACAGGATCATATAAAATTATTTCAGACTTCTTTATTAGTCTCAGTTTCCCAAAATGTCATCTCCAGCCATGTTATACCCCATAGCATGATGTTAGGACCTGTTCAGTTTATTGAGGCAGAGGGAACAGGCACATACTGAGCCAACAGAATTGTTTTGTATCGCACCTGGTATTCCTTTGAAGTCACCTAGTCAAGTTCTGACAGAGCTCATCCCTGCTGGCTGTCTGAGATCTGATCAGATCACACCCCAGGGTCATGCAGCATCAAGCATTTTCTACTGCTGTCTTTGATAGTGTGTTGGAAGTAACAGTCTGAATATACAAGTGTTAATCACTCCACATACTAAAATACCTGCAATTTCAAAGTACTTTTTACTATCCTAATGAAGAACTATGGAAAATTGTAGTTTACATTCCTGCCTTTGTATGAGATACTGACAGATTAAAATAGCCACCAGTCATGTTTGTTCATAGAGAACATTGAAAATAGGTTACAGGTATGTGAAATCTAAACAGACACATTCAATATGCATAACGTACAGATAATTAGAAAGATTTCTGATTTAATAGTCAATTCTAACTTGAAATAAATATGAAATGCATTTACATTTTAATTTACTCCAAATTTTACTCCTGTTTTAGTCTATTTCAGTTGGTTTTAATAGGTTTAATTTATCCTTATGACACCAGAGTATCAGGATACTCTGGTAACTCTCCAAGATGCAAATTGGCATTGTCTACTGGGTATTTATATTTAAGATTCTGAGCTCTTCAGCTGAAAATGACGGTAGAAAACAAAACACCACTTGTTTCATTTCCCATAACTCCTTTGTTAATTATTACTTATATTGGCAGAGTATCTAGGAGTTCCTGTTGAGAGTTAAAATATAAGTCATAAGTTACTGTTAGAGGATGCTTTTCTTGAAGGTTTTTAGAATCAAAATAAGGAAAAGGACAGGTGATGGAACTCTCTCTATGATCTCTGTAGAGGAATGAGACAATGTGGTAGAAAGTGCCTTCAGAATATCTCAACATGAAGTTTCTTTTCATTGTTATGAGAGGTCTCTGAGCGAGAAGACTACATTTGAAAATGTTTATGGGTAGTTTCTCTTATAATTAGAGGAATTGTGGGAATTCATGGGAATCTAAGTCAACACATCAACAAAGGTTTAAATAGGGTGGAGGTAGGCTGTGAAAGGTCTGGATGTGAGGATAGATGGGTAACCTGAAAGTGGAAACCTAAAGGGGGGCCTGGGTTGAAGTTCTGCCTATGTTTACAGACCTGAACAAGGGACTGAGCGAACGGCCTTGATGAATAAGAAAGGACAAGACTGGCATGTGTTCTATATGGGAAGTGAAGAGCTCTGTTAGAGCTTGTTGAACATAATGTGGTCAATACACTTCTCTTTGGTGATGTCAGCTAGACAGGCTGCAGTTTTTGTTTGGACAAAGAAATAGAGAAGCTCTGTGAATTATTAGCATTGTACTTAGAATTGGTTGCTGAATCTGTCTTTGCAGATCAGATTCCTTAGAAATGTGCAAAACAGAGCTTTGTTAGAGGCTTAACATCCAGCCTTTTACAGTCTCTCCAAGTCTTTCTGAGGAAAGGTTTGATAGCAATTAGAAGTTGTCTTCTGTTTGTTTCATACCAATTGAGTCATTTTAGGGGCTATTCTCAGTGTAGAAGTTCCAAAGGAGCAGCCAAAGTTCTCATATATCTCTCCTGTGACTGAATATTTTGGTGGGATCCATCAATGATGTCACAGCCATAGAGAGGCCTTAGGATGCTATTCTGTGAGAGGAGGAAAGTGAGGACAATCAGAGAAATGCAAAATGCTAAAGAGTTACAGAAATAAAAAATACTAAGGAACCCAGATTGGTGGTGTGTTCTGGCCTTAAATGCACAAGTAGACCTCCTAATAAATTTCAAATTTCAATCAGCCTGCTTAGTTGTACTCACCAGGGTGGCATTTGCCAGGATTTGCAATGACTGATGCTGCCCACATTTGCATAATCCCATGACATAGGCCTGGGAACCAGTTTGGACAGTTCAGGCCTTAAACACACAACAGTTTGTAGTCAGAATATTTTGATGTACACAACATGCTTGTTCGGGGTTTCCTCTAGGGTGTCCTACCTCATGGCTGTCTCTCCCATGCTCTGGCTTGGGAACTATTACCAGAAGGAGCCAGCTCTGGGGACTGCTACTTGTTCTTGACAGCAGCTGTGCCCATTCTTCAATTGCAAGTGGCCATCCCGCTGCAGATCAGGGAGAAGGAAGGGTGGGATCTGGACAAGGTGATTTGGTGCTTAAAGAACAGGAATCTTCCCACTTGAAATGTTCAGAGCCATTTAGGACAAAGAGCTGAAATGCTTTGTAAGGGGTTGCTCTGCCCTGGCGTTAGAATTGGTTAGATCATAATTTCCTTGTTTCTCTGATTCTGCGTTCTTTTATGTACTAATCAGTTCCTCATAGTTGTGGCATACAGACAGCACTTCCATGCCTGGAGAAAGCTGTATTCCTTTGTGTTTCCTGGTGTGAAATAAACTCATTGAAAAATAGCTGGTTGTTCAAGTGAGAAAACTGAAGGGTCTGTCTCTTGTTCCACTGTAGTTGCCTTGCCAATGGCATCAGATCTGCAGTTGTACGATGTGTCACAGAGCAGCATGAGAGCGAAGTGGAATGGAGTGGCGGGTGCCACAGGTTACATGATCCTCTATGCTCCCCTCACAGAAGGATTGGCAGCAGATGAGAAGGAGGTGATGTATTGGGCTTTCACTTGAATAGCAATTATTAAAAAAAATAGATCTTTTAAAGAATAAACTAGTTCATGATCTTTAACCTCCAGCAAATACTTTGTTGGTTTTCTTTCCATTACTTCTTTAAGTGCTGTATGTGTTGCAGACTATGAATAAAGGGCAAGTACCAGTTGATTATTTGTATATGTCATTGCCATAAAAATGCAACCATTTCAGCTGCATTAAAGTGACTATTTTGAAATGATATATGAGGTGGTACTGTATCATCCTATAAAACTAACACTCGAAGAAAGAAAAATCAAAGTAAAACTACTATATTTTCTAAGTGTGTTATCAGAAGCATATGAAGTTTAGCCTTTGATCTCATCAGGACCTTTAAAAGTAAATACAATTTGCAGGTGTGAACTTTACTGGTTTTCTTTTGGTGCTGTTCAACTTTAAATTTAAAAATAATGCCTTCCGTCAAAAGTTATTTTTAGAAGGAAAAGAAGTTGCGACAAGTTAAAGTCTAGTCTTCTGTCACTAAAAGGGTAGACTTTTCTAAAGTGTCAGCATAGTTCCAATGGAACTTCTAGTCTAGGATTTAAAAGTTTTTACATTCAAGTTTCTATATGTATAATTAAGATTATGTACAACATTTCTGTTCAAGCAAGAACACTGAAAAGCATGCAGAGGCATGCGAACTTGTGGAGAGTGTAGGAAGCTACTGAAAGCTCGCATAGACTTGTACTCTCTGCTTCGTGCACGTAATTCTGTTAAAAATGGGCCTCCCTGGGCTGATTCAAGAGGACTGAGCCTTACCCTGAAGGAAGACTTTCTGTCAGTAAATTAATCAGTCCCATGTCATTGTGGCTTCCAGTGAAGAAGTGGAGGAGGAAAAAGGAACACACCTTGAATAGCAACAAATCTGAGCCTTGATGTGCACGGAAATCAATGCCTCCTATGAAATTTCCGTTCCATGACTAAAGATGAAAAAAGCTGTAGCTGGGAATAAAAAGGCCTTAGTAACTGCATGTTCTAGAGCGGACTGTTTTGTCATTGCTAATGTCACTAGTTACTTTTAAAGTCCATTTACCTGTATGTTGACTTTTGGCTTTTTGACAATTTTGTTCTTTTGATTATTGGGTAAAATCCCAAAATCTTGGTCCAAGTATCTCAGGCACAGTGCCAGACAAATGCTCAGCAGAGCATTTGAGCATACATCTGATTTCAAGTGTGTAAATAGTTTTCTTCTCTATCATGAGCTAATTTGGATGATGTGTCTTTTCTATTTGTGGTGTTTATAGATAAAAATTGGGGAGGCCTCAACGGATCTTGAACTGGATGGACTATTGCCAAATACAGAATATACTGTCACAGTTTATGCGATGTTTGGAGAAGAAGCCAGTGATCCCCTTACAGGACAAGAAACTACATGTAGGTAGCACATATCTGAATTCACTTCAGTGTTAATAAAACTTAAGAGTAGTCTTCACATGTATTAGAGCAGACTTCTGATTTTAAAATCTGATTTGAATAGTACATAGAGAAAGGTCTTAACTGTACTTCAGTTTCTTGGTGTGAATACTTAATTTATCGAGGCTGAGGATGTGAGTATCTACAAAATAGCTTGTTTTTGGAACAGGATTGTGAACTCTCTTGTTGGAGGTGGTACTATGGATATCCTTGTTGATCTTGGTAGAACTATGGTTGGTTTTCTGAACTTGCTGAAGGTGAATGAAGGTCACCACGTAGAGCTAAAATGAGACTGCTCTGTTTAGCCTCCTGTAGCCAGAGAGCCAGGTGTGTGTAGGAGTCTGGCCAGATGGAGGAGGTTGTTCCTCTGGCTCAGTAGTCGTACAGACAGAAAAGAAGCAAAGAGAAGTTTTCTGTCCAACCCCTGCTGCCTAACATCTGGTAAACGAAGGGTTGGAAAGCGCCTGTGCACTCATGATAGATGGTGTGTTTTTAATAAGCAGCAAGAGTCCTGCCAGCTAAATTCTGTATTCTGCTAACTGCACAGAGCCTGTATGTCAGCTCCCTAAATAGCCTCAGCATTTGGAAGACAAAGGAACTGCAAATAAGCAATTGTGCTGCAAGGATATTTCTAGGACTGCATTCCATGGCATCTCTATTGCTCCCAGTAGTGGAGTGATTGCTTCCTCTCGTTTTGTGCTCCTGGCATGAGTAAGCCAGTGTGAAAGTGACTTACATTTAGTGGGTGAGAGAAGTTCAGGCAGGTGAGTAAGGTGCTAAGAAAAAGAAGAGCCAGAGCAATTGCTTGTAAGGTCAGCAAGTAATGGTGTAAGAAGCTCTAGGAATGCTGTTTGAACTAGGTCATCTCTGAGAGGACGGTTGTAGACAGACAAGTGCCAGTAGTGAATTACTGTGACCTGGTCATATTTGTGGACTCTTTGTCCCTCTGTCCCTTTCTCTCTCTGTCTCTTACTCCTTTTTTTCCTTCTCCTTGCTTTTGGTCAATATCTGCCCAATATCTGGTTTTCATTTATCCTAAACAGTAGTTTATGTAGTTTGTGACTGTGCCAGCCTGAATTAACTTCATGTCATATGATCTTGGAGGCTGTACAGCTCTAAACCTGGCTAACACATTGGGTGGAACATCACATGCAAATTCCAGATACATTGGCACAAGCTGAGGATTCCTAACTGGAGCATTTGATCACAGAAGCTAGTAACATATGTTAGTCTGCCCATCATCATTGCTATTACCAGACTAGAATAAAAACAAATCCCTAACTATGCTACAACCTTCATTTATTGCTACAGTGACTCAGTGCAGCCCACACTGACTGGTCTTTAGCACTGTACTATGAAAGATGATTGATTCTAACCTTCCATATGCAGCTATTCAAATACGCCCTCTTCTAACAGGCGAAACTGATCAGACAGCGGGGCAGTCTGGAAGGAAAGAAAGCTTTTGGGGAGCACACCTGTCCCACATGGTCTGTGTTCAGTGGTGATGTCTTCCCTATCGAGATTCAGATTTAAGCTAGTTTGGTTTGGTTTTTCTTCCTTTCAGTGTGATTATTTCTGGCTTCCAGCTAATGAATAGGCTACCTAGCATTTTCTCCCTGGAGCATCTATCTGCTTGGAGAGTGATCTGCCTAATTTGCTGTAGTATTACGTGTAGTATCTGATATTCTTTATTTAGCAAATAATATTATTCTACACACTGTATCATCTCAGTTACTGTAGCAAAACCTTTCTCTGTGACGAAGGCAGGATCAGCAAGCTCATTCTCGGGTGGAGTTTCTTTTTGGGGCCTGGATTTATCCAACAGTCACTGTAAATATCACATAACTCTGGCATCAGGACTGCCTGTCTGGTTGAGAGCAATGTTGTCAGGAGTTTGGTTCCAGAAGGAAAGAGCTGCGACTAAAACATTTAGTGGTATGGCCTGGATGGTGAGATGAAGTGCATTCCGCAACTGACAAAGTAGAAAGGAAAGCCAGCACGTGATACTCCCTTCACTAGACTCAGAGGAATACGCTGAATGCCAGAAAGTGTAGCCAACCCATCTAATACAAATCCAATATGCTCCCATCTTCTCTTTCCTCATAGCTAAGACGACTGTACTGTTTCTGAGCTGGTTAGGTGTTTGCTTGCTGATTCTGAGGCAATTTATAGCCTGGCTAGAGATCCCACATAATTTATTTTTTTTTTCTTTTATCTTTTGCTTTTTTCCATGTGCTATTGTGTGAGGGAAGCAGCTCCTGAAGTGCTGATATTTATCTGTCCACATGGATTGGTGAGGAGTGTGTGTGTGAAGACAGAATGACTAAGGTTTCACAGTTCAGAGAAAATTAGCAGATGTTGGGCTAATACAGAACCTACTGCTGAGAGTAACAGACGGCACAAATTGCTTTCTCTGGTGTGACAGAAAAGTGGATGCAATCTGAGACTCTGTCTTGCATGACCTTGTTTTCCTTCAGCTCATGACAGTCAAGGAATAGATAAGTATGGCTTTAACCAGGGCTGCTGTTAGGAAATACCTTGTTCTATAATGAAAGAGGAAAGGTTAAGCAGAAGTAAAAACAAATAGCATCTCTGGAGATCTTCTGAGCTTGTTACCTATTTTTGACAAACATACCTTTATGTCATGGACTTTAGAATTCAGAAAGTTTTTTGCCAAAATATTGCTGTCAAAAATATTTTTGCTGGGATACTTATGGAAAGCAAATGCATGTAGGATAAAGATCTAGTTGAATTAATGTGCAAATACAAACAGTAATTTACTGCAAGGACTGTGTAGGCTAGATCTTGCTATGATATCTACTATGAACAATAACGTAATTTCTTTCTTTTTTCAGTATTAGTTGAGATGTACTTAGCAAGACTGAAAGTTCTGGGTCAGCAAAGAGCTAAGCTGTTTTACTTACCTTTAAGTACTTGTGTAACTCCATTGATGTAGGTCTTTTAATAAAAATATTAGTGGTAAACATTTTTTAATAGAAGATGTGCTGTTTATTTTCAAGACATGAAAAACTTCACAGCTAAAACCTGGAATCACTTTCATGGTTTTATCTCTTTCCTTTTCAAGTACCTCTAAGTCCACCAGCCAACTTGAAATTTTCTGACGTTGGACACAGTAGTGCTAAGCTAACATGGGATCCTGCTTCCAAAAATGTAAATGGCTATCGCATCATGTATGTTAAAACAGATGGAACAGAAACCAATGAGGTAAATTTTTAGCATCTCTCTTCTCTTAACCAATCTCAGACCTCCCCAAACTTCTGTAATTATTAAGGGTAATTTTTATAAAGAAAAGCTATCTCATAAGCTATAACAAAAGGTTTGCTAAAGAATTCTGAAACTTAGTGCAAATGAGAGTTTGCTTAGTATCAGGTATACATTTGGGGTGGATCATATGTGTGGGAGATAATACTCTGAACTTCGTAAATACTAGAACAGTCATTGCTGATGCACATAAATTGAAGAAAACTACTCCAAGTGAACAATAGTTTGTAGGTGCAGGATCTTGACTAAAATGTATGATATGAAAATATTTAGTCTTGATTCAGTCCAGATAATGAGACTTTCAATATATCACATCATGGACTCAAGCTCCTTCAGAAAGACTATCTGAAGGCTTTCCCACATTTTCTTAACATCTATTGCTTTAATTATGTATTGAAAACTCTCTTCCTAGAAACAGGATTTGGCTTGAACAGAATAAGGTGGTATAAAGATATTCTAACTTAGACTCTTGCATTTAGTAATTTATTTATGCATTACTTAGTTATGCCTTGTTTCTAAAAGTGCTTCATAGTAGCTTCTAGCAGCATGAATTCCATGATAGAATGAGAAATGAGATGGAATGATATTAATACAGAAATCTGAAAAAATACAGAAAAAGTTCTAAGAAAATAATTGCAGTGAATGGATCCATTATTAGAACAGTCCAGATCCCTTACAAAAATGAGTTCTCATGTATAAAAAAAATGATTTCTCATTATCCAAAAAAGTCTTTAATAATAGTTATGTGTAATTATGTTTCTTCTGGGACATATCTGGCCTTTCATCCATATAAGGTAGAATGTATGTATTAAATCTGAAGAAAGTGTTCCTGAGTTTAGAAGAGAGCATACCTGTGCAATGTTCTGTCTTCTCTTTCTGCTAAGTCCCTTAAAATTTAAATTATAAATAATTTGACCTCTTCCTATTGATTACCCTTAATCTGGATAATATGTCTGGCTATAATCATCACAATGGAATTTGAACATCTCAGGCTTGTGGTAATATACTTTATAGTGCGAGTGAATGTTCCGTAGGTTTTTACCTACCTCTTAACTTTTCCTTTATGTCTTTTCAAAGAGCAGGCGGCATTTTTTTGTTTGCTCTGCATCAGTAGCATTTGCCCTGTGGTGTCGAGCTAACATGATAGGGAATAGTTGGACTGATAAACTGTAGTTTATATAGCTTTGAGTCTTATAGCCCCAGCAAAGTTATGTTATCTGCAGCCTGGAGAAAGACCAGATGAAACTGTCATCTTGTCTCTTGACAAATGCTTATCTTAATGGTTTGTGCAATGATTATCCATGATAAGGGAGTAGACTCAGTAGCCCAGAAAGTTCCTTCCCCTTCTGGGTTCCTGAACACATAGTGCCGATTCGTTAGCTAGTGAGTTAGGCTTGCTAAGGCTGAATTCTCCTTTTCCCTTGTTTGTCATAAACAAATTTTTTCTTTTCTCTAGCTTGTCTATTTTAGTTGATTTTGTCAGCTTTTAAGGCCCTGAGTTTATACTTGTTCACAGTTTCACAAAATTTCTCTACTGATTACATGACATTCTCTTTCTGATCATTATTACCTAGGAGAATTTCAGACACTGATAATGTAAAGTATATGATCAGTATCTATTGCGAATTATCCTTTCTGTAGGTGGAAGTCGGTCGAGTTTCAACCCATACTCTAAAAAGCCTGACATCCCTTACAGAGTATACTGTTGCTATTTTCTCTCTCTATGATGAAGGACAATCTGAGCCCCTTACTGGCAGCTTTACCACAAGTAAGTATTGCTAAACTTTTGAAGGCTTTCGAAGAAGAATTTTTATGCCCTCTTACTGTACTGGAAAGTAAGACCAGTAACAGCAAGTGTCTCTGGCTGTGAATTCAGATTACTGGCTTATTTTCATTGAAGTTTTTGGCTTCTTTCTCCCTTTTTGTGGGGCCACTTGCATCCTTACTCATGGGAGTAATCTACTGACATCATGAAAACATACGTGTATGATGTTAATTACTTAAGTCTTTCCACAATCAGCAGTTTTAAAACACATTTGATTGAAATTAGGTAGTAAAGCATTTATCTCCCCAGCTTTCTAAAGCATCATTCTGTGTGATGGCATTTGTCTCTCCAGCTGTGATGGCTGGAGATGACTTTTAAATCATACATTTAACCAGTGAACAATCTAGGCAATAAAGGATAGAACATTATATACATAGAGAAAAACTGGAACACCAACAGGAGAAAATATGACATTTAAGGTTCCTGTAGTTCGTTTAGCCATTACAGTTTCTGTAACTGTTGTTCTGCATTAAACGAGTGGCTAATGACTCTTACTAATGCTTTTCAACATAACAGTGGGAAGAGAAGGACTTTAGGGGGGTTAAAGAGAAACATGAGGTGGAAGAGGAAGGAGAACATACATGCACAGAAGAAGAGGTTGATACTTACATGCAGACTGCAAATGGAAATGCACACAGTACCTCTGGAAATGGCAGAGATTGGGACCTTGCTTTGGGGTGGAGGAAAAGAAAACAGCATGGTGCACAGAGATCTCAGCAAAGGAGAGTGACTGAGGGTTGCATGGACCTCCTTCAGCGGAGAGAGGACAAGGAGCCTTGTCCAGTTATAGATAAAGAACATGTATTGTGCATATTCCGTCTCTCTCAACTACGAAACCACTTCCCTAAGTACAAATATGTGTGCAAAGAATTCTGTAGTGCCTTTGTTATCTACCTCCCATGTTACACATTTTGTAACAAAATGCAAGTAAAATGGTATGTGCTTGACATTGCCATGTATGCAAGTCTCAAGAGAATAATTAACTCTCACTTTTCTTTTGCATAATATTTTGCAGAAAGAGTTCCAGCTCCCCAGCATTTGGAGATTGATGAAGCATCGACAGATAGTTTTAGGGTCAGCTGGAAGCCTACCTCATCAGATATAGCTTTTTACAGATTGGCATGGGTTCCTTTGGACGGTGGGGAATCTGAAGAGGTGGGTTGCCTTGACTTTCTGAGAGTGTGAAATTGAAGGCAGAATTCCATTCTGAGGACACTTATACTGCAACTTTTGCCAATTAAATATGGCCAATTGACCTACATAAAAATCTGCCCGACTGCAAAGCTCTCTAAACCAAAATCCAACCAATACTCCAGTTTCTTTTTGAGGAGGAAGTGAGGAAAGAAGAGATCTTTTGTGAATAATCAATCTAATCTGTAATGTGCCAACTGTCATAGAACTGGCATTGCTGTTTGATGCTCCTTCAGTTTTTAGAGGTTCATATTCCTCACTTTTTTGTGAAGATGATGACGGTAGCTGAGTGAGAGCAGCAGTATCCTCAGATAAGGCTCCACATTTGTCTACATGCTGACCACAGTAAAATTGTCCGTGAAAACTTGGTTATGTGATGTTACAAAGGGAAAAGTTTACACATAGTTAACTTATTAGATTGTCCCTTTATTCCTCTTGACGGTTCTTTCTCTTTTTCCCCTCTGCTCCACCTTTTGGTCTAGGCCTTTGTGTGTTTTCTCCACAGTGCCATTTTCATCAGTCTGAGTTTTTAAATGATTTTTCATCCTTTTAGCTTTTTCTGTTTTATTATCTTTTTCCAAGTAGAAAAAGACAGACGCTTTCTCTCCCTTTCCCAGATTTTCATCTTTTGTAGTCTGTTGTATTTGCTCTTTCCCTTTCTTTCTTTATTTACTCATTCTTTTGGCTTTGTACTCCTTGGCCTTTAATGACTCTCTCAAACATCTTGGTCTCTTGGCATCAGCACTGTGAAGAGAGGACACATCTGCAAACTCTTTATCTGGGTCCAGTAGTCAGTGGGGAAGATGACATTTCCCACCTGGCCCTAGGTTTTATGCATCATTTTACCATCCATTAGGGCAGAAAGCAGCCGTTGCAGATTTGTTCATGTGGCATTTTTTCTGTAAATTTAACTTAGCATGATTCTTTCCTCCCTTTCATCTAGAATGTGGTAGTCATGCAAAAAATAGAGAAGTTATAGGAGTGAGCAAGAAAAAGTAGGAGTTGGCAGATGAGTGAACAGACACAGGTCATTCTCTAACATTTTCTCCTGCGGTAGATGAACTAATTTGTTTCTGTTTAAGTTCCAGTGAGTAGCTGTGAGTGAATCCCTTTGAGCCATGTGCATTTTTAAGTGAGATTGATGATACCAGCTCTTTGAGTGTGAGAATAAATGATCAAGAAGTATTTGAACTGTTAAGGTTCCACTTGTTCATTGTATTGACTACAAACTGCTAGAGGCCCTAATATTTTAGTACACTGAAATATTAAAAATACCCGAGCTGCTTTCTTGTTCTCCTTGCATGACCTCTCTAATGGGGTCATGCCTAGGATAGCACAATATCTCCAGGCTGTTGCCTCTTTAAGCTTCTTTCCCAGCTAAGTGATCAGTCATGCAGAGAAATGACATGCACTCCCTCGGTCTTTCTTTCAAGACCCAACTAGCCCATTAGCTCACTGAGGTCAGGGGGTGATGGTGAGAATTACACACCTCTTGGCCTGCTTCACCCGCACTGCTGATGGGTGAAGAGTGGTTAGTGGGGTGTTAGTGCTAAAAAGCCAGAATAAGTTTAAGAGTGACCTTTTACTTCTAGGTTACAGCAGAGAACGCATGCTGTTATGTTGGTGTGCTTGTTACTATTCTTGCTTCTGTTACTTGTCCTCTCCATTTGAAAGTTCAGCACTTTGCGGGGTTTTTTGTGGTCTTCTCTGTGGGCTAAATTAGCAGGGAGTGGAGGATGGTGGAAGTGATGCTTCAGGAAGTATGCCAATGTTATGTGTGAAATATAAAATATCTGTACATAGGTACTAATGGTTTGATACGTGACTAGAGGCTCTGGGGAACTGGGAAGGAAGGTATTACTTCTATCTATTTGCTATACAGCTAGAATCACTGAGGCTTTTGTCTGAAATTTTCCCAGGAAAATCTGTGCCAGAAAGTGTCCAGCATGGGATGCCTAATTCATTACTTGATAGCTGTAGTAGGTGTGGCCTCAACTCATTTCTTTCTGCCTTTGTTTTCTGTACTTGAGTCCAGAAGGTCTGTGATTGTTTTATGGGTCCTTCTTCCCCAGGACCAAATCAGAAAATCTCCTGTGGTAATTAAAAGAAAAAAGTGTGTTTCTGCTAACTCCTGTAGCAGATTTTATGCAGCACGTATCTATTGTTTGATTTCCATTATAAGTCTTTGATTCTGTGTATACAGTGACCACCTTTAAAAACCTGCCGGTGTTAACCTAGAGAAAGGTTGTTTTATCCTAATATCTGTCTGTGCAGCTTAAAAACTACTCCTGAAACCAGGCAGCCCATTTCACCAGAATTACTGCTTGGGCTCCTTGCATTCTGCTTTACAACCCTTTAGGTTCAACTCCTGCCCACCTGTTGATCTCTTCCAATAAAGTAAATTAAATACGCAAAAATCTGAAGTGAAACTTCTGCTTACAGTTAACATTGCACATGAGAATCTGCTACCACTGTCATAGGTAGAAATAAGGAAAATGACTGTTTAAAACATCACACCATATAGCAAATGTCTCATCAGCACATCTCCCCTAATCCCCAAGTCAGCAGCAAGTGGTCTTTCCAGTTGCATTCAGATGTGTGGAACCATGGCTTGGATTATAATTCTGGTATAGAAACAGTATTTTGTAAGCCTGTGGAGATGCTAAATACTTTTGTCATAACAGTGCTTGAATGGTAGAAATATGAATGAAAGTTCATCTAAACTGTTACGTTTCTTTCGTTGATGAACAAGTTGAATTGTGGTGATTTTCAAATGAAATGCATATGTTCAGCTTTAGCAATAAATTGGTTGTAGGTGAAAATATAAGACTTCGCATTACAATAGTCAAACTAGCCACAAAACGGTAAATACATTTTAAGTATTCTTAACAGTTTTTCCAGATATAGTCTGTGATACTTCTTACTTCAACATAGCTAATAAATTCTTCAGGCAGATCTGAGTGGAGATTTCATTTATTTTAAAGGAGAATCTATTTTCCTTCTTTCGTTTCAGTCAATGCATATAAATTAATAAAATGCAGAACTGATTTTCTTTAATCTTGCTGTGTCACTTAGGTTGTCATAAATGGAGATGCAGACAGTCATGTTATTGAGGGTTTGTTGCCCGACACAGAATATGAAGTTTCTTTGCTGGCAGTTTTTGATGATGAAACTGAAAGTGAAGTTGTTGCTGTTCTTGGAGCTACATGTAAGACAAACTCCTGATTGTAAATTTTAGAGATGTTTAAGTGATTTAACTTTAATGCATTTATCTTATATTTAAAATATAGTCCATCTTTGAGTAGCTATAATATTGAAGAATGTGGTGGTTTAGCACCAGGCCTTTGCTGACTGTATTTTTTGCTTTTCTTATTTAATATTGTATGGTAGATGGCTTTGAATCAAAATGATGGTTTGGCTCACTGTCTGAACTGTGGTATTAATAACCTTTGGATCTGGGTAGATATTATTCCATCCTACATTTCAGTATTTAGTCTTTGAACAGTTCCCTATGAGAACATCTCTTAGATTTGGGAGAGGGGGGTTAAATGTTTTAAAGTAAATAATTTATAAGAATTTCATTTAAGATGTTTGGCATTTACAGGATACTCTTTCTTTCTGATTTATGTAATTTATACTTAATAGAGCTGAATTCACTCTTGGCTGAAATAGTGGTACAAAAAGCTTACACAGGCATCCTGTGACATTAACATGGAAGGAACAAAGATAAAACTTGAAAATCATGTACAGTGTATTTTATAGTTTATAATTGAAACAGTGGCCAGCATTTCAGATAGATTACCCATTCTCTTTTTGTGGATGGTGACTTGGTTAGGTATACAACTATATTTTTCATGTGTAAATTCAAAAATTTATTTGATCCTTAGTAATTTAATTGCAGGCTTAATCTTGAATGTTCTGTTAAGACAAGAAGCGCTTACCCATCCAAATGATGCTGATACTGCCCAGTGTTGCTGAGTGTACCTTCTGTTTCTTACTTGGGCAGAAGAGAATCACCCTTAAAAATCTTTCAATGTATTCTGACAACCTTAACAAATGCTCCAAGCGAAAGTTATTATGCATAGTTCAGCCAAAAATGTGGGAAATTATACGCATTGTTATTTAATTGTACAGTGTGTAATTATGTCTTATCTGTGGATCTGAGTGCTAATCCTGCAAATATATCTAAAGTAAACTAAATAGTTCCCTTGTGTTCTCTGAAATGCCTGAAGTGTGTGGGATACTTGTAGGTGCGAGCACATAGTTTCATTGTCATAGTTAGAAGTACAAGTACTGTGAAGTCCATGTCTGGTGAATTGCCAGTGAGCTGCGTATTGTTTTTCAGTTACAAGGGCTACCACAATTCCTACCACGGTGACTGCTACCAGTACCACAAGTTCTAAACCCACCACAGCGGGTAAGCAGAATAAATGTCATCAGTTTAAATGCTGAGTGCAAAGAGCTAAGGCTCAAGGCTCCCCACAAGCACACCCAGATGTAGGGACAGAGCTGTGATATTACTGAGGAACAGATAACCCCAGCTCCTGATGGTCCATGTGGTCAGCACACTGCCATCGCAGATCTTGTGGACAGTACACCCCAGGGAAGGAGTGTCACCAGCGGAAAGTGCACACTACCGTGCTCCTCCGTCACCCTTCTGCGTGTGGCCAGCTTTCTGCTTGTGCCATGTGTGGATAAGGAGCCGACCTCTAACACCGCGTAGGGACTCTGAATGATACCAGCGATATTATGTAGGAATACAGAGACTGATCTGGAAAATGCAGCTCTCTTTTCTCCTTCTCCCCATAAATATGATCTTGGAAACTCTTCAGAATTTTGTTCTGTTTGTTTTCTGGAATTAGAAAACTGACTTTTAGGGATCAACAGTTCTGGATTATTTCTCTTCTGTAGCATTCTAGCTGCAGTGGAGTTTTGGTTATTTTGGTTATTTTAAAACTCCATAAACCGAGTAATATAAAGCAGATGGGTATATGGTAATGGCAGTGTAGGATAACTATTATTTTATTAAATGTTTGAAGTTTTTGTGTTTTTAAGCCCAAGTATGGCTGTACTGTAGAGGTTTGCCCCACCATAGATCTTCAGACCCACCGTGACTTCAGTAGATCTTGCAGCTACCTGGTGATAATTAGCACAATTACAAATCTAAAAATAGAGTTGCAAAAATACTAATCAAATTATTTTTGGCTCTAGTTTTTCGAACAGGAATCAGAAACCTTGTTATAGATGATGAAACAACCTCAAGTCTGAGGGTGATGTGGGACATTTCAGATTACAATGTTCAGCAGTTCAGAGTAACCTATCTCACTGCAAAAGGTGACCGTGCTGAGGAAGCGGTAAGAATGGTCTGTATGGGTTTTGTGAATGGCTTCATAAGCCTGAAAAATTTATTTAATAATTGCTAAGGCATAGTCTCTCCTTATGTGACAGTCCCGTTGCAATTAGTAAAAGATCCACATTTGGTATTACTGTGAAACTACTACAAAGTTTTAATCGTACAGCACCTGCTGCGCTGCAGGCAACAGCAGTCAGATAGAAGATCAAGGCCCAGTCACACAGAGGTTTAAACAAGGCACAGTTAAAAGACTAGCTGCCTGTCCTCTTCTTCCTATATTCTTAAAATTTATCTAAGTTTTGGGGTTTTTTTTCTGTGGGTTTTTTTATTTTTCCTTTTTTTTTTTTTTTTTTTACTCCTAGGCCTTTTTCTATCCGGAGATTGTCTTTTAACAGCTCTTCAGTGTTTGTACAGGACAATCTGAAGTAATTTTTTTTTCCTTCAGCAATTTTGCTCTTTTCCTAAAAATCTCATTTTGTGCTAAAGCAATGTAATTAAAGTTCAAATGCAGAGTTTTCATCCTGCTCCATAACCTGAACATGTCTCAAGAAGGACAGCACATTTAAATCCAAGTGCCTAAGAACAGTTGTTATTTCTCTAATACCACGTGATGATCAAAATTAAAATTGTCTTAAACAAAAAAAGTTCCTAGTAATCAAGATTTTTGAAAATATTTGAAAGAATGAAGAGTACTACATTCACTCTTTTGTGCATATAGCAAATAGTAAGGAAAAGAAGTCCTAGCTGTATTATTTTAAGATTTACAATTTTTGAGATAATTTCAGAATTCTAGGAGGCCAAGTATGATGTCTCTTTTTTCTTTTTTTTAATTTTTTTAAATTGGGGAAATTTAAGAATAGATAGCTCTGTGTAGATTCATTTAAGAGATTAAATTCTATACTTTGAGTTTAATTTCTTAGTAAATAGCTCAGAATGCAAAAATATTCCAAGTATTCTCCTCTGTCACGTGACTCATTTCTGTCCATAGAACAGTTATATCAAAAATATGACATAGCCTTTTTTGATGTCTAGAAGCTGACATTTTTTGTACTATATCAAACTATATCAGTAAAAACTATTAAAAGGACTTAGTTGAACATCTTTTTTTCTAGAAAAATATTAATCAATCTTATTTTATTTTGGTTTCATTTATCTTTTATGAGACCTTGGTAGAAAGTTAGCCATCTTTTTCAACTATAATCTGAAAATGAACTTCCATTGTAGCAGTTTCATTTTGGACTGGAAAACACGTTTTGTGAATTTACTGGGACTGTATGATAGTATTATTATTATACGGTGGCAAACTTGCACAGCATAATAGCACAAATTGTGCTGTACTTCTGACAATAACCCAAAGTCTCTGAAATTCTGATCCCAGAGTTAGTATTTAAGCTCTGGGAAGCTTAATCAAATTCAGTTGGATTATATAAATGTAGTTCTGTTTTAGTGTTCAACAACTATTATTTTTAAAAGGAAATTAAAACTGTAGAAAAGGTATTAAAATTCTGGCTATCAGAAGGATATTAGAGTTGACTCAAAAACTCATTAAAGAAAATGATAAAATTGTTAGGTAGGCATCTTGGCTCTAATTCTGCAAATTATGTAATTTTAAGTACACTCTGAAGTCTTATTATCTTTGGTCACAATTCAGCGAACAGAATAACCACGTGTTTCATCTTTGAAATTAATCACATGCATACTTTACTGAATAAGGAATGATGTAAGATTATACTTAAAATTAAGCACATTTTAAATAGAAGGAATGTATTTTATCGTGTGGCTTCAAGAACCTTAGAGGTGCAACACAGATGTCAATAAAACAACACAAGCTGTTCCATTTTTAGGGCAGTGTTTATATTTTTAAGTACATTTCTTAAGCAGAACACAGAGGTTTTGTGGAATTTGAGTTTAAATACGATATAGCATGACAATTCTGTGGTGGATGCTTAAGTATTTTGGCTCTGATTTCAGTGATGTACATTTCAGTTACTTCTCCCTTTCCATAAAAACATTAATAAGCTTTAAATCCTTGATGCACTTGACTGAAAATCATGGCCTAGAAAATGTAATAGGATACTTTTCACTACAGAAAGGTCAAGCCCTAAATTGCCCATATGTTCTTGGGTGTGCTGTACATAATGGAAGGATTACATTTTTTTTCTTCCTTAAAGCCGAGAATGTTTCCCACTGCTGAAAACTGTATAGTTCTGTAGAAGATCTTTGATGTGCACGTGTAGAAAAGAGAAAGTTCTCAAGCTCGTATCCCCTCATCTAAAAAAACCAAAATGTTGGTTGTTTGTTTTTCAGAAACTTTGGGGGGTTTTTGCGTACGTGTATGAAGGAGTTTAGCATGGGAATCTTTCATGCACATGTATCTAGATGGTTTCATCCCATTTTGATCAATGAATGAAGTACTTTTTTGACAAGTCTCAACACCTGGGTGTACTGGATTAATTTCATTCTGTGTATAACTTCCTAGTATTAGAAGTAGTTTGAATGTATCCTGGAGCATTAAAACTTATGAGAGCTTTCTTATCTGAATATATGCTTCAGAAAATTTTGCTCTGCCATCATCACATGCATCAGTCTTCTTTGAAACAACAAAACAATTTTAGGCTCATTTCTGCTTTTTCCCCTTGAGTTTAAAGGGCTTATATGGCTCTCAACTTCTTGCCAAATATATGCAGTTGCTGGCTCAGGTGGTAGATTCACTCAATGGACATGGGCCAGGGAGGGTCCAAAATAAATATGAGGTTAGACCTTGGAACTATTGCTTCCAACAATGCGATTTCAGAGCACGGGTTTGGTGCAGGAAACAGAATTGGTTTGTATTTTTTACCATGTCTGCTTCATGTGCTAGGTAGCTCCCATTCAGGCTTTGGAGGCCCTCTGAGATTAAAATTTGTCTGACGAGTTAATAGATTACAACACTTTACTTGGGCACCTCTACCACCACTATTGTGATACTGGTTTCTGAGACTGTGGCTAAAATATATTAATCTATTGAAGAATTTGAAAAATACCTGCTTACGGGGAAACCTTGTACTGTATTAAAAGGAGCAGTGCATAATCCAGTGGGTTGAAACATTTGCTTTAGCACACCCAGGACTGCCTGAAGTGATTTCTACAGCTTCTTTACTTCTGCTAGATTGCCTGGTTGGACTTCTGTTGCAGATCTTCCATGTTTCATGGCAGTTTGGGATCCTCTGCCATTTGTGGGATGTACTCCTTTCTCTCATAAATAGCTACCGTCATTTCCTTGTGCCCAGACTAGATGCAGATGGTACAAATACATTTTATTCTTGCTTGCTCAGTTCATGCTTTCCAATCTCAGTTTGTTTTTATTTGTCCCAGGGAAGGAGTATTTTCTGTCCCCAAAGAACATGGCAATCAACCTTTGTTAATGATCATAGCCTTGGACAAGAATGTAAAGAATAAGTAAAATAAGAGCATTTATTTTGTCTGTGCAGTAATGTTGTTTAATTACTAACCATCCATATCGTACCAGTGGTTTATGGAGCTGTAGTGGCTCACAGGTTTAATAAAAAACTTTGTTATCCCATAGACACATTCTCCTTTTCATTTTCTTCAGGTGTAACTAGTAAATCTGTTTAAAGAACAGATAATTTTATTATTTTATTTTACCATAGAGCATCAGAAATATTTAAAAATGCAAGCTGTACAGCAATACTAGTGGAACATGGTATCAGAGATCATGTAAGAGAAAAAAAAGGTTTTGGCCCTAGTCATTAAGCTTGATTGTTTTTTGTTTTTCTGACCATCCAGGTTATGGTGCCTGGGAGACAAAACACTCTTCTCCTTCAGCCTCTGCTATCTGACACAGAATACAAAGTCACCATCACTCCCATCTATTCTGATGGGGAAGGTGTCAGTGTGTCAGCTCCTGGCAAAACTCGTAAGTATGAACTTCCTACTTGTCCTTGGCCAGGATACGCATGAAGAAAGGCTGGCTCTTCTGTCCTTTTTTCCTTGGCTATAGTAATATATTTTAGTGTAAATGTGGGCTTATTTTGCATGATTTATATGACTCGAGCTTTATATTAATCTCAGTTCATTGATTTATAAACAATGCGTTGCTTCCAATTAACAAATTGTATTTTATGTTCAAATACTGTGAGTTCGCAGAAACTTGTTGAGTAATAAAGCTGGTGAGTCCTTGATAGATAGTCCACCAAGGACAAGCCAACTAATGCAGAAAATAAAGTAAACAATGCCTGCTGGGATAGTATCAAACCAACCATTGTACTGTTAGATTTTCTTTTGTGTGAGATCATTACTTCCTAAAGGTCATTAGAAATGCTACTGAGCTTTTAATAAAAGTGATTATCTCTAGAGTTCTGACCAGGTACCAAAAGATTACTCAGCTGTAGCTTAAGTTCCTCCTCTACTGTATATTGGTAAAAAATCATCTCATTGTGCACTGCTAGTCATGATAGTGTAATTTGATTGATTTATTCTCCTAATTTACATAATTTCTGCCAAAATTGAAGTGCCATTTGCGCAGACACTTCAATCACTTGTAAATCATTCCTTTGATTCCATTTGAAAGCATTAAGTGTTCACAAGAGCATGGTTTATACATTAAAAGCTTTAGAGGATTGAAAGAAACTGTATAAATAAGAGATAATTATCTCTGAATTGTCTCACTTTCTTAAAAAAATGTAGGGACAAAGTTGGGAATTAATTTGAAAATTTGTTTTTTGTTGAACAAAGTTTGTAGTTAATCCTTGGTATAACTTTCTTAAATCTATCAACATTAATCCAATGCCAGGGATCAATTTGATTAAATACTTTCATCCTGGCAGTTTTACCTGTAAATCTGAGAGTACTGGGTATCACACTATTTTCTTGTGTATGTCTTGAAATTTGATGTGTGTGCTTGTATGAGATAAACTTGTAAAAGCTCAGTTTGGTTTCCTTTTAGTACCCCTGTCTGCTCCTAGAAATTTACGTGTCTCAGATGAATGGTACAACAGATTACGTATCAGTTGGGATGCCCCGCCATCACCAACAATGGGTTACAGAATTGTCTACAAACCTATCAACAGTGAGTTTTTAAATTGATATCTTTCTTTGTCATTTGCTTTTGACTTTACAATGTCTTGTCATTATCTTTTGCTGAATTTTGTACTTAAGTCTAACAGTTGCAGTTACAGCCTTGAAAGTGCTATGCACTTAGGTGTCTCAGGTGTTGAATATGAAAGTTCCCTAGTCACCGAATGATGCAGGTTGGAAAGGATCTCTGGGGATCGTCTGGTCCAACTCCCTGATCAAAACAGGGCCAACTTGGAACAGATTTCACTGGACCTGGTCCAGTCGAGTTTGTAATATCTCCAGGGATGGAGATTTCAAAACCTCTCTAAGCATCTGTTCTAGTTTCTGACTACCCTCACTGTAGAAATTGTCTTTCTTAATATCTAAAAAAAATTTCCCGTGTTGCAAATTTTGTCTGTTTTCCCTTGCTATCTTCCTGTTTGCCCCAGAAAACATTCTGTATATCCCATTAGGTAGGTGTAGGCCCCTCAGGTAGGTGTAAGATTGCCCCTCAGACTTCCCATCTTAGGGCTGATCAAACCCAACTCTTTCAATCTGTCCTTTTATGTCATTTTACCATGACTCTTTCTATTTATTTCAGAGACTACCTTTGCTATCTTCTTGTTCTTGTCTTTTCTGTTCTCCTATTCTTCAACTTCCTTCCCCTCACAATACAAAGTTTTAGTTTCCTTGACTTTTACTCCCGCTCTACATCTCCCAAATACTTGATATTTTATTCATTGCCCATTTTGTGTGCTATATCCTTTGCCCACCTGCACATTGCAGCTAGACAAGGCACTCAAGCTCCTTGAATTTCTTAAGAAAAACACGGTCCTTTATTAAGAAGGAAACACAAATGTGTGACCATTAAGGGACTAAAATACTGTCCAAAGACAATACTGTTGCCTGATTTCTGAAAAGTATCCGGAAGAACTGAGAGAGTTGACAAAGAAGTTGTTTGCGGTTTTGATTTGGGAAAGTTGTATTCTTTTCTATTTTCACGATCATTTTTGCACAGTGTTAAATGATGCTGTTGTATAAGAACCCCGTAGGGACTGTAGTGCTGCTGGCATCTGCTGTCCCCTCCTGTTGGTCCTGGCACACCATCAAACTGAGGAGATCTTTGGCTGCCTATTTAGGCCAGTAGTAAGTCACTGAAGCAGAACAAAAGGGTCTTAACAGATGCCAGTGTCTAGCCCTGCCCTAATGAATCCCACTGCTGAATTTCCCAAGTGCGTTGTGGCTTCTATCCATGCAAGGACTGAGCAGAGTGTCTTTGTTTTTGTCTGCAGTAAAAAAATGAAAAGGCAAAAACAGTACAGTAACTTTAAGAGCGCTTGTGATTTTGGATGTATCTTAAGATGTAACTACCTGCTAATTCAATGGATGAGCAAATGATTTTCTAATTTTTTTCATGTATTTGCAGTTCCTGGTCCTGCGTTGGAGACCTTTGTAGGGGATGATATTAATACCATTCTCATTCTAAATCTCTTCAGTGGAACGGAGTACAGTGTTAAAGTATTTGCTTCATACTCTACAGGCTTCAGTGATGCCCTAACAGGCGTAGCCAAAACCTGTAAGAATGATTTCATGCTCTTCAGATCTCTACAGGCTATTTTTTGTTATAACTATGGCTTTGTGCAGGTCCCTGAATAAATTTTCACATGCAAGACTTTCTCAGTTTTGTGCAAACTGTTTTCCTGAAATGAAAGTCTTTTTTATATCAGACTGTTTCAGGCTTTAGAATAATTTGCTGGACATTAGCAAGACAGGAGTCATAAAGCGGATGTTATTATTTGTCAGCCAAAAACATCTGCCTAGTAGTAGATATAAATCTCCTTAATGGAAAGTCTATTTAGTTTGGGGTTTTTTTGGAGTTCCATATATATACCCTGATTTAGTCTCCATATATCTAAAGCTCAATTTTAAATTAGATTTTGACAGAAATATTACTGTAAAAATGATACTTGTAGTAACTGAATTTTTAGCAGTGTTCATTATTTAGTCTTAAGTAAATTGGCTTAAGTTCCAAACTTTTGGTCTAAAGATCAAATTTATTTTCCCTTCCTGTTTTGGATATCATCTTTTTTAGGTAGCTTTTGAAATTACGTGTTAAAAATGAATTGGCACAAGTGTTTCACAATACTGCTTTTGTCATTTTTTCTTGTATGTCTTATTAGAGGTGTAAATGTAATTTTTTGTTACTTAATTTTCAGTGTACCTGGGTGTGACAAACCTGGATTCCTATCAAGTCCGCATGACTAGTCTGTGTGCTCAGTGGCAGCTTCACAGACATGCTACTGCCTACAGGGTAGTTATAGAATCGCTTGTGGGTAAGTCACTAAATCATTCGATATGCAGCTACAGCATAAGCCAGAGAATCATATTGCATAAGTTAAGAAATGATGGACAGAAGAGAGTTGTGTACATGTGGACAGTTTCAGGAGTAGAAGTAGCATTCCTGTCCTTTTATACCACACAGATGTTGATAACTTGTCCTTCTTACGGGAGGGAATTTTATCTATCACTAGAAGACAGGTGCTTACCTGAGTCTTTCATTTGTATGAGGGACAGAAGATGGATAAAGGATGAACTGAATACATCTAATTATAAATAATATTATAAATGATAGCTTTGCAGGATTAGGATGGACATGAGAGGAGGGTAGAAGGGTAGAGGAAGCTCTGATTGAACACAGACCATGCTTACAGAGTCAGAACAGCATCCAGCTTTGTCTGTTCTCATTCTGTTGATTGTTCATTATAGCTTGTAGTAATGTTACTCATCTGGATAAACATGAGAAATTTTTATGTGGCAACACATGGTGTCTTGGTGTTTTTAGCACTGACTCTGTAGAAGGTGAATTGCAGCCTCTCCCATCTCGCTGATTCTCAGGTGTAGGCAGAAGAGGTTATGGAGAAGTCACTCTTTGTGCACACTAACTCTTTTATCCCCAGGAGACATCAGTAATCTTTTGAATGGTGACAAATTAAAAGCTTGGATAACTTGAGAGAAGTGCAGTTAATAACGTATAATGGGATCTATCAAAGGTATAATGAAAAATAATACTAATTTTGTTGCAAACAAATAATGACCATTCTATGAAATGGCAAATGAGTGGTGACATGCTTTATTTGAAGGCATGGAATACAGACTAGCTGTTCAGGAAGCAGAGATCTTGGCTGGCACAAGACAGCACAGATTTCCTTCTCATCTGGGACATAGCCAACATTCTGCTTTCATCATATAGAACTGCCAGAGTTGTTTTAAATGAGCCAAGGGAGCCTAAATGTGAGCAGAATGAGCTAAAGTGTGGACAATTGCGTTTTATTAATATCTATCATGAAGAATTTTGATTGTCAGATTGAGTATGTGTCTAGTTCAGGCAGTGTTCAATTACTTTTATACTAATGTAACACCTCCTGATAAGCAGCAGGTGTTTTTCCCTCGGCAGAGAATGACTTTTTGGTGTTTTTTGTATATACTTTGTAAAATGTGAGCTCAGTTGCTTGTATTTCACTTATTTCTGCTACAGATGTTGAATTGTGCTGAAGGTTTTCTTATTATTTTAAAAATATGCCTTATGCTATTTCGTTCCCGGGCTTTTTCTATGGTCAACGTGTTTTCCAATTCAGAATTTAGTGGAATTAATTTTGGAACCCTATAAATACTATTCCTTAACCAACTTATTAAGTGGTTACTAGTGGAAGCTGGCATACAATATCTAGTTCAGTCTCTTTTGCAGTTAGTAAGCACATTACGGAATCTGAGAACCAGAGGCATAGACAAAGAATGCCATAGAATTACATAATGCAAGAATTCCTCATTAGTCTCTGATAATTTTGGACCAGATCCAAAGCCCACTGGTGACAGCATTAGTGATTTTTATTAACTTCAGTGTGTGGGGTGAAATGCTTTTTTCTTGCAGATGTCTGACACGTTCCTCAGCTCCTACTTAATATGAAGGATGAAATATTAGAGACCTCTGCACAGAGAAGTATTTCCAGAAACAAGACAACATGTCACTTATTAATTTATGTCAACAACTTGCCCTTCATCTACTGTCATGCCCCTTTCTTACTTCAGACTAAAATTACGTTATTCAATAAAACACTAAAGAAATGTTTTAATGGTTCCTTTTATAATTCCAGATGGGAAAAAGCGAGAAGTAAATCTTGGTGGAGGGACATCTAGACATTGTTTTTTTGAGCTGATGCCTGGAGCTGAATATAAAATCAGTGTTCATACACAGCTTCAGGAGATAGAGGGCCCTGCTGTCAGCATCATGGAGACAACATGTGAGTAAAATGGACCAGAGTTCAGCCGGCAGCAATAATGCTTGATAGATTCTTGTGTTTTGCCCTTTGCCCACAGATGTGCTATTCCTATGCAGCTGCCTTTAGCTGAGGTTTAATTTTCCAGCTACATTGTCACTCCTCCACAGAAGTGCAGGATTCTTGTACCGCTGCTGTGTATTATTTGTGAAGTCACATTCGCCAGCTCTGTTGGACTTCTCAATAAGAATGAAACAGGGAGGATGATTTCACCTTTTTCATTCAAAGTCCCACTAGAGGATACTCTGAAAATAAGTGACTTCGGGGGAAAAAAAAAATCCAGAAAAATGAAGCAAGCAGGGAAACAGAGAAAGTTTTGTATTCTGCAGCTCTTACTATTTAGTAAAATTTCACCAGTGCCAGTAATTTACAGTTAAATGGACCTTGATACCCAATCTACTTATTTTAAAACAAGCCAGCTTTTTAATTATTATCCTCAACAACACAAGACAGGCAAAAAATCGCTTACAGATGTTTATGAAGGCAAGATCCTGCTCTCATGCATTCAGAATGCTGCAAAACAAAATACAGGATGAACAGAGGACTTTAACATCATCTTTCTTTCTTTGAGCCCATTTACAATCTCATTGCTACCCTTCTTCTCATACTATATTACTAAACAGCACAATGATGTTACACTTCTCTTGGGGTAGATAACGTTTATAATTTTCCTCTTCAAGCAGACCCTCCCACACTTACGGTTTCATATAGGAAAAACTTGCACAGATGCATGACTCCACTTCTCAGTTGTCCAGGGTTCATTCTCAGAGCAGTGAGGAAAAAGTCAAGCTTCTGCTTTTTGAAGGAATGCATTTAGTGTGCTCTGCAGTTCAGGGTGTTAGGAGACATAAGAAAGAACACACCTTGGCCTACATGTCCATTTGAGAAAGATAGTTTGTCATTCAGACAAATTATTGTATCATCTCAGAAGAAAACACCCTTCAGGGTGACCTGTGTACCTCTTTTGTGCTTAGAGAGCAGCCTTTCAAGTCACGTTACTGAAGTGGTGATCCTTTTTAAATGGGTCTGGTCCTGGTCTGTCTGTGGCCATAGACGTCCTGGGCATTAGTTTCTTGTAGGTGTTTCAGAGTCTTGATCCTTTCTCTTGTTGGAGCCAAATGGAAAACCCACATAAATTGCAGTGGGAGTCAGCTTGGATATGGACATGAGGCTTGTAATGAATATCCTGTTTGCACTAATCTTTCCCAAAGATAGGTGCCTTTTTTGAAGTTGTTGTATCTAACTCTATCCGTTGTCTATAAACGTAACATATAACAGATAAATAAGAAGTATAGTCTTACTTGAAGGAATTATGTTCTGTCACCTGTGGCTTCCTATACTAATTGTATTGAAAAAAAATGGAAAAAATGCCCTTGAATGAAAGTGGAAGCTTTTCCTCAGATACAGTTGTGGAAGTCAACACATGTGCATGTTATCTCTGAGAATTCAGCCAAGACTGTACTGAAAGGCATTAAATAGAGCTCTTCCATTCAACAAAGCTGTCAATCAGTGATCGTGTATTCAGCTGGATTTCTGGGAGGTTGCCATTCCAAGATTTATCTTCAGGAGAAGAATGAGACAGTTTTCAGAAACTCTATATAATAACCTTAGTAGCAGTTTCTGCAGACAACAAAGCCACAGGGTTTGTGGTCAGAACTGCATTTCTAGCTGGAAACATAATGAGGTCTTCCACTGAATTCAGGAAAATCTTGATCAGGGCAGGCTGTGATCTGCTCTGAGTGCAGGCATTGGCTTATTTTTGCACTGTCTCTTTGTATTTTGGATTGCAGGGCTAATATCCTCTTCCTTCCAGGGTGGGTAGAGACCTACTTTCTGTGACAAAGGACTGGTTGTGGTCAGAAAGGAAGAGGACGTTGACCTTTTACAGAATGAATTATGGATACTAGGTCAAGAATAGGGCTGCCACATGGTCTGCTACACTGGGGAAACCCAAAAAGAGGCAGTTCTAGTAGTAGTTTGGTTGTATCATTCACACTGAAATACAGCCATTGCTCTATAATAGAACTATCCTTTTTCAGGGGGTCAGTAGACGAGGACATTACATGCACAAGCTCACCTACATTTCTCTACAACTGTATAACTGGTTCATTAGAGATAATGAATTTTAAATGTGTAGCTGAGTAGAAAATGCTGTGTTTAATATACATCAAATATATTGGGCTTTTAAGCATTTTTTTAATATTAATTCCTTTTATTCCCAGTACCATTTCCAACTCAGCCGCCAACAACACCTTCAACACCACCTCCACCACCTACAATCCCTCCTGCAAAAGAGGGTAAGTGCTGTGTGTTTGGGTTTATAGTTTTTAGGTGTTGATGCAATATTTTTCTGCTTCTGACACTGTTTTAGAACTGTGGGGATCAGATTTCAAAATGCATTTGCTATAGCGACACTGTTAAGGCAGCTGACTTAAATTTAATGAGCCAAAAATCTGACATCATTATTGCATTGTTGACATTTGCAGAAAGGAGGGTTAATACATGTGAGATTTTATTCTTCCAGAGCTCCTAAACCATACATATTTTGCAACTGAATCAGACATCCAAGGGTAATTACGCTTCCAAGGCATCACGATTTAAAAAAATATGTCTACTTTAGGTAATGAGAAAAGTGTTGGCCATGTTCAGTCTCTTCTCTCTTTATAGGTAGACTTCCTTTTACTTATTCGAACATGCAGTGTTTTGTAGAGTCTCATAAATGTTTCTGAGGGGAGCATTATTGTTGGAGACCAGGGGTCAAATCCGTCAACTCGAAGTCCAAGGCCAAACTGAAATATAGTAGTTGAGAATTTAATCCATAAGACCCTGTGTATGTTTTACAACTGCATAGCAGCAGATGTTTTGGGTTTTTTTTTAATCCAAGGAGTAATTAACAGAAAATGATAAATAAAGGTACATACCTTCCTGTCTCATTCCCTGGATTTAGATGAACATTTTTCTTCAAGATGAAATATGTTGAAAAATGTAACTTTGCTTTGAGCCTCTTTCTGACCCCAAGCAGTACACTTGGATTCTGTAAAGAGTTGAAGGTTCCCAGTTCGTATGAAAGAGTGAGCAACTTATTGGGCTGGTGCACAGCTCTGCAGGCCCTTTTGCATAAGAACACACTGGAATAAGATGAGATGAGGGGAAACCTGCGTTTCTCCTAAATAGTGCAGTTAAAGGGGTGAGCATTAAGCACTACAGAGCTCGGGGTAACTTTTGAACTGACTGGTTTCCTACTGGGAACCTCCACAGTTGAGATTCTCTCATCTTGCTTGCTGTGTCATGCAAGGAGTCTGAGGTTGTTTAAGTTTGTGTGTGACTTTACTTAACAACCTAAATAAAAATAGCAATGTTTAGTCAGATTTTAAAGAACCGTTATGGCCTTGAAGTGTATTCTGTGATAGGATCTGTTACTGCAGACCGTTCACCCCTTGCAGAGCTCAACTGTTTCTACACCTGCACTGAAGTCAATGCCAGCAGATCTGTTTGTTAAAGCATTATTAGCTAACATTAAATAAAGGGCTTTTCATGACAGTTGCATTTTCTTAAGCGATTTATGAGATTTCCTGAGGAGTTGAGGCATTGCTCTAATTCCAAAATACTTGCTTTTCTTTCTCAGTGTGCAAAGCAGCCAAAGCTTTATCTAGCATTCCTGGTGGATGGTTCATGGAGTATTGGAGATGACAATTTCAATAAAATAATTAACTTTCTCTATAGCACTGTTGGAGCTTTGGATAAGATTGGTCCTGAGGGAACACAGGTAATCAACATGCAGAGAAATGGAGAGCCATGGACTTGACATGGTATTTTCAACTGGCATCAGAAGTGAAATGAATCAAAAAGTAATTAACATCATTTCACAGTTCTTTTAAAAAATATAAACTGTTTTAGGACAGCATTTAAAAATACATATTCTTTTATACACACCATATGATGAAATTAATGGTACAGATTTTACTAGCATGAAGGCTAAGTATCATTTCAGTCTCCTCTAAATCATTGTATCGAGATGTAAGTTGTGTTAATGTTTTTGGTACCGATACCAAAACATGGGTAACTATTTCTAAATAAGTTAAAGATGGCATTGATAAGACAAATGAAAGGTGCATTTATTTAACAATCACATGCTCTACAAAATCTACAGTGCTTGAAATAAAATATAGTACCTACAACAATTGTTCTGTTTATGTATTTGTATAGAGAAATACTTGATTCTGCTCCAGAAAATATTATTTGCAAATATAGTATTTTTTTAAGTGTTACCTGTATAATATGTAGTTTGGGATCACATTGAAAATTATTTTTAACTTGTGCAAATCCTGAACGATACTCAGTTTTTACAGTTTCTTGCTATACAGTTGTTTTCCCAGAATATAGTTCATGGTGCTTCAGAAATTTATGCACAAGATTAAGTATGTGAATAGATCCATTTAAATCAGAGACGCCACTTATAGAATATGAAGTTCTATATGTTTTTTGTGAGTTGTAGGGGCTTAGTGTATAGTATTGAAATACAGGGTCTGGACTCACGTAGCTTCATATTTGGGAGAAGCAATATTTCAGAATATGTTCTTGCATCTATTACTTGCCTCAGTATTGCTGCCTAACTTCAGTTACTTATGTGCAGCTATTAATTTGTGGAGACTGGATAAAGTCCCTGCAGTTCTGTGTATGAGTAACTGTACACGTGTGAGCAGCTGTAACCAGGATTTCGCTTTTGGGCTTAACTGAGAGTGCTTTTGCCAATGTGGGTATTACTTTTCCCATCCTGTTTGCTGCAAAATGAAACCAGAAAGTGTTAGATGGCTGCCAAGGCTAGAGAGTAAAATTAAGCTTTATTTAGTGGAAGCTTCTAAAGGGAAAATATCTGGCTTTAAGGATGAAGCAAAGTTACAAGATAAATCCTTGGTTTAAATGTGCTGATTCACTTACTTTTTGCTCGTGCCCTGGGTGGTGCTTTAGTAATGAACATATCTTTGTGTGCACAGGTCGCAATAATTCAGTTCAGTGATGATCCCAGGACAGAATTTAAATTGAATGCATACAAAACAAAAGAGACTCTTCTTGAAGCTATTCAGCAAATAGCCTACAAAGGAGGAAATACAAAAACAGGTGAGAAAAGTCATTATTACGATGCTGGTCTTCTCGCTGCTACTCTGTGCAGTATTTCTTCCCTGCTTGCTAAGTTGTTTCATGTAGCACTCCAAAACTAATGAGAACATGGTATCTCCACACTGGAGGTGAAGGGTTGGGCTTTCAAGTAAGAAAGTCTTTGTAATCTGCAGTTCACACTGTTCACCTCCCAGAGCTGGATATTCACCCCTCTGACCAACAGTGATGTCAAGGATCAGGGAGGAAGGGAGAGAGACAGCTAGGCAGAAGTGAATGACTTTAGGGATTGTTGAAGGTGGAGTGGAGTGTAATATGAAATGAGCATGACAAGTAGAAAAGTAGCAGGAGAGACGGAGCTTGCAGAGCATGTAGAAAACAGTGGTCAGAGTGAAGGAGCTGTTTGGTTACAAGCCAGGACAGTTAAGATTCACTGGTATGTTTATGACTGGGCTGGGGGAAGATGTCTGTTAACTGAATGTAGTTACATTTTAATTAGTCCCTGAAGATAGCTCTCTGATGTGAAGAAATTAAAGATTAGTGCTGAAAGGGTTAAAATCTATTTTAGTTGGAATCCATATGTTTTAGTATTCTCAGATTGCACAGAAATTTCTTGCAGCTGCTGCATTGCATCCAATCTCAGTAGTATCAAAATAACACATTTTCCATTTACTCAAGAAAATGTTACATTGGCACTTTCAGTTGTTACCTGGACTGTGCCCTGCAATCCAATAAGGGAACATTTTGCTATCTCTAACCTGCACAGAAAACCCTTTCCCACATGTCATGTTCTTGATCTTCACCTTCCAGATTGAAAAACAGATGGCTGAAGCCATCAAATTTTCAAAGGTTAGGGTCAAAATTAAACTTTCCTAAATCTCTATTTTAATAACTACACAATGCACTAATTTACAGACTACTCAGCACCGAACAGATTTCCCTTGTTGTTAATACCTAATATATGATATGAGAAGCCAGCAGGAATTGGATTTATGTCATAGTCAAAGTATGTTGTCAATTTTTTCTGTTTCAGGCAAAGCCATTAAACATGCAAGAGAAGTCTTGTTTACTGGAGAGGCAGGCATGAGAAGGGGCATTCCAAAGGTTTTGGTTGTCATTACTGATGGACGATCACAAGATGATGTGAACAAAGTCTCCAGAGAAATGCAACTAGATGGTAAAATATGTAGTTTTAAGAACTATTCAGATTTTCCTTTTTCGCATTAATTATAACTACCTAAGTGTGGGTGAGAGATAAGGGTAACTGCCCTGGAGAGTAACTCTAGGAAGATTTCCAGGTTGAAAGAAAACAGAGAGCAATTGCTGAGAAGCTCAGAATATCACTAGGATATGGTTAGATTCTGAATTTTTTTTTGTGATCAATGCTATTATATTTTCTTTTGGCAGCAGTGCCAAAGTCATGTAGTAGTCAATTGCGCCCATGATGAAGAATTTAGGGGATGTGATCCTGAGAATCGGACTGTCATCTATAAAGTGTAGTCTTGTGGTTACCAGCAAAGGACCGTACAAGAGGTCCTTTGAAAATTCTTTTATATGTTCTTTTACTGGTTTTCTGATTTGCTCTGGTGGTTTTCTAATTACCTCTAGGAATTTTTTTTTAAAGCACCGATTTTAGAGCTTTAAGCAGCCACACAGTGATGTGAGTCTAAGCATAAGAACTGAGTTAGTTGTAGAAATGTCTGATACTGAGGTTTGATTCAAAACCTAGAAGGTGCCGTGTACCACATGGAACAAAACTGAAGGACGGAAGTGGAAAGCTATCATCCTTTTAATGTGAGGAGATCTAAGAAGAAATTACATTTGTGCGTTTTTATTAGCCTTTAGCCTTCAGCAGCTTTGAAGTTACTAGTGTATATTCCTGAAACCCCATGCAATCATTGAGCTTGGCAGCCTGCTTGTATTATTGCTAGCTGCTGAGTGCATTGCCTTCATAAATAAAGTCGTATCATAAAATAGTAGTACTTGTTTTAAGTTAAGAAGCCCCCATATTTTTTAATAAATTGAAGACTTGTATCTAAGCTGAACAAAAAATGTTCAACTGTCAAGTAGGTCTTGCATTTGCCTTACTAACTATTAGACTGGCAACAGCCTCAAGAGGAGATGGCATTTGGTGGGGGTTCATTTGCTGACTGGGACGTGCCACCTTGGACAAATGGCTTTCTCTCTCCCACTTCCTTTTATGAATATTGGATGTTTAGGCCTCACACAGGTTAGAGCAGGTACAGACTTGCATCTGTGATAGAGAATGCATGAAGAGGTGTTGCTCTTGCATGAGACATGAATGTATTGTTATATTAAGTCAAAGTTTTGTTATGCTAAAAGCTCTGGAGAAGGTGGTGAATGCCCCTGGGCCTCATTCAAATTTAAAGGCAATACTGTTTGACTGGAGTAAATTTGGGACTGAGCCATGCAAGAACAGTATGTCCATTAACAATATTCAGCCTGATGTAAACAGATTTCTTTTTCATCTTTTATGAAAAGGAAAATGTTGAACAACTTTTAGCTAGTTTGCTGCTCCTCAAACATGATAGGATACATTTCATTTAAATCTTTGAAGTCAGGCTCAAATTTTGAAATATAGTCATGCAGAATATATAGAACAGATCCAACTAGTGTAATTAAGTTTCTGATGAAATGAAAATTCATTTATTTCAGTGTTCACTGATGAGGCAGCAGTGGCTTGAAAACTGATTAATATATGGTACAGAACTAGATCTGTAAAAGATCTACAGGAAATTAAATTCTGTGCTTTGTATTTATGATATACTTGATACATGGATATTTTTGTGTATATTACAGTATAGCATTAAACTAGAAAAGCTTTTAAATATTTGCTAAAACTTTAAACTACTGAGTAGTCTTTTATGTCTTCAAGAAAACACATATGCATTAACTTTAACTGATTAATCAGAAATAGCCAAAAGAAGTATCTCACAGAGAATACATTCTCTTTACTTTAGATGACATACATGAATATTCTTGTGTTAGAGGAAAATAATAAAATTTCCACTGTTGTATTTAAACGGGAAAGGAGCCAGTGCCAATAGAGTTGTGTTCATATTGCATTTCCACTCTCTAATGAGTGATTCACAAGAGTGCTCTTTTTTGGTTTACAGGTTTCAGCTTTTTTGCTATTGGAGTAGCCGATGCTGACTATTCAGAGTTGGTTAATATTGGCAGCAAGCCCAGTGAAAGACATGTCTTCTTTGTGGATGACTTTGATGCCTTTACAAAGATTGAAGATGAGCTGATCACTTTTGTTTGTGAAACTGCATCAGCAAGTTAGCCATTTTGACTTATACTTGCTTCTAAAATAATAAGTGCTAAATACGGGGGGTTTGTAACTTATTTTTCTATTAAGAGGTATTCTTGGTGGTTTTTTTTGTATTGCAGATACTATAACTCTAATATTATTTCCATGAAAGATTAAGGTAATGAAGGTGTTGTGGCTTCAAAATAATTAATGGTTGCTGTAAATCCAAAATACATCGATTGGTTGTCAAAAAGTTATTGCAGATTTGAAACATTGTTAATGGTTCAGAATTTAGTAATAAAATGTTAATTATATTTTATTTTCCAGGCTACTTTAACCTTCTATGAGAGTAGAGTTAGTAGATTCATTATAACTCAGATCACTTGGTTAATCTATTAATGGAGACCTACTTACAGAATCACAGAATGGTAGGGTTGGAAGGGAGCTCTGGAGATCTAGTCCAGCTCCCCTGCCAGAGCAGGGCCACCTAGAGCAGGTTACACAGGAAGGCATCCATGCAGGTTTTGAATGTCTCCAGAGACAGAGACTTCACCATCTCTCTGGGCAGCCTGCTCCAGTGCTCTGCACCTCCCTGTCCATCAAAGTTCCTCTTCATAGAATCATAGAACGTTTTAGGCTGGAAGGGACCTCTAGAGGTCATCTAGTCCAACCTCCCTACACAGTAAGGACATCTACCTAGGTCAGGTTGCTCAGAGCCTCATCAAGCCTGACCTTGAATGACTCCAGGGATGGGGCCT
>VZZY01011576.1:47523-129943 GCA_013400335.1 Eurystomus gularis
TGATCTGCTGGCCACAGTTCTTTTGATGCAGCCTAGGATGTGATTGGCCCTCTTCATATTTAGATGGAACTTCCTGAGCTCAAGTTGATTTCCATTCCCTCTTGTCCTGTCACTGGGCACCACAGAAAAAAGACTGGTCCTGTCTTCCTGACATCCACCCTTTAAGTATTTATAAGTATAGATGAGATCCCCCCCCTCAGTCTTCTCTTCTCCAGACTAAATAGACCCAAGTCCCTCAGCCTTTCCTCATAAGCGAGATGTTCCAGTTCCCTAATAATCTTAGTAGCCCTTCTCTGCACCCTCTCCAGCAGCTCCCTGTCTCTTTTGAACCAGGAAGCCTGGAACTGGACCCAGTACTCTAGATGCGGCCGCACCAAGGCAGAGTAGAGGGGAAGGAGAACCTCCCTTGACCTGCTGGCCACACCCTTTTTGATGCACCCCAGGATGCCATTGGCCTTCTCGACCACAAGGGCACATTGCTAGCTCATGGTCATCCTGTTGTCCACCAGGACTCCCAGGTCTCTTTCCACAGAGCTGCTTTCCAGTAAGCCCCTAAACTGTACTTGTACATGGGGTTATTCCTCCCCAGGTGCAGCACCCTACACTTGCACTTGTTGAATTTCATCATGTTTCTCTCTGCCAAACTCTCCAGCCTGTCCAGGTCATGCTGAACGGCAGCACAGCCTCTGGTGTGTCAGCCACCCTTCCCAGTTTTGTATCATCGGCAAACTTGCTGATGGTACACTCTATCCCTTCATCCAGGTCATTGATGAATATATTGAACAGGACTGGACCCAGTACTGGCCCCTAGGGAACACCACTTGTCTCCTTTCTCCAGCCAGACTCTGTGCTATTCGTCTGAGTTCTTTCTGCCAATTTTCAATCCACCTCCCTGTCCATTCATCTAACCCACACTACTAGTATACTAGCCTACTCATTAATGTTTGTATTATCAGTGAAAGTGAAAGAGTTGTAAAACATGCCTAAACTCTCTGAATTCTGTGAAAATGCAACACTTCAGCCTCTATGAAAATGAAGGAAAAGACATTCTGGAACAACTCTTAATGGTTAGAGGTGAATAATTCACATGCTTTTAGGTGTGTGCCCTTAATATAGGAAGTAGGCAGTGTGTAGCTGATATCAATCATTTGTGGCCATAAGGAGTCCTTGTGAATAGGACTCTGAGTTTTCATGGGACTGTGAGTTATCAGAGCTCGTGAACACAAATATATTGCTTGTGTCCCACCAATTCTTTGGTTTTGACCATAAATTGTACTTTCAGTGGTAGAAAGAACTTTGAATGTTGAGAATACTCAACAGTAGCATTTATTTAGTCACTTGGGCTTGCATTTTAAAAGCGATCTCCAAATATGAATATCTTGGGGTGCCATGTTCAATACCCTTTATCTGGCTTATTGATTTAGCAAGGCACCTTCCCTAGAAGAGATTAGTGTTTTTTCTTCCCTGCCAGAAGAAAAATATAGAACAGATTTACAGCTATTGAAAATAAGTGCATACATCTTAAGGACTGTCTGCAATTTTGGTCTCTGTTGCTCATGAAAGCTGTTGTGTGAAAAGGTACAGAGAATGCCAGCTAAAGTAAATGAGCTTGAGCCAGAGTTAGGCTGGAAAAGCTCACAGAGAACGAGGGAGCACTTGGTTAAAACCCAGTATAAGACATACATTTTTAAGCAATGGTGAATTTGCTGCCACCAGAGGTTGCAAAGGCAGGTTCATAGAAGGAATAGACAAATTCATGGACAACAAATCCATAAAAGGATACTTTGTGGAACACACAGGGATATACCCTTTAGCATCTTTGCTACAACCCTCATGGATGCTGAGGAGCATCAACCGAATGGAGTAGAAAGTGGCCAGGTTTTCACACCCTTCCTAAACAACATCTCCTTTTGCTGCTGTTGGGAACAGAGTACTGGGCTGAGTGGATCATTGTTCTGACCCAGTGGGACATCTCTTGTATCCTTAAATATATCTTTCCTTCTTTTCCAGCCTGCCCGTTGGTAGTTAAAGATGGCAACAATTTTGCAGGTACATTATTTTTGTGTTCATTTTTGTTCCTGCTCTATAGAATAATTTTCATTACCTGATTTTGAAAATATTAGGCAATACATTTCCCTTTATGCTAACAGCTGTTAAACAGATGGTGATATGAAACTCTTTAATGCAACTGGCTGTGGTTTTTTTTGTTTCTTATAATATTGTATTACTTTCAATTGATAGAATGTATATTTTGATGCCTTCCAGGATTTAAAATGATGGAAATGTTTGGTTTGGTTGAAAAGGAGTTTTCAGCTGTGGAAGGAGTTTCAATGGAACCTGGTACATTTAATGTTTACCCATGTTACAGACTACACAAGGATGCCCTGGTATCCCAGCCTACCAAGTATGTATTAACACATAAATATTCATAAAATACATGAAGGTAATTGTCCATACAGGCAATTATTTCAGGGACCAGTATTATCATGTCAGAAGGTCTGAGGTGCTAGTGTAAATTTACATTATACTAGTGAATAGGAAGAGTGTCCTGAGTCCTCAATCGCTTTCATTCAGAAATAGGAGTTGTGGGTAAAACTAGGTAAGCCCACTGGCTGCATTGGGTTTCCCACATGAGCCAGTTTCAGGCTTGTGCCTGTTTAGCACCTACCAGTTTCATGCAGGCGTTTGTCAGGGCAGATTTCAAGCACTGTGAAAGGTGCCTCTGGAATGTGAGTTGAAGTCTCATAAAGTGCAGGATGTCTTTGAAGTGGGGGTCAGAATGAGGACCTGCTTTAGCCATCCTCAGTCCCTTTTGCCTCAGTCTATGTCCATTCATTGATTACATAGGAAGATTGCCTCCTTATGCTAAAATGAGTCTGTGTGAGCACCATCTAGTACCTTCCTGGGTGGCAGGACATAGCTCAGTCACAAGGACTGTGTCCTGGGAGAGATATGGAGGAGGCAATGAAGAGCCTTCCCATTGAACTTCTAGAGTCATTCCTCAGAGATTAAGTGATGGAAGATCTCCATTTATTCTATGACCAGTGTGCATGTTGCTTTTGGTTCCTCTCACTCCTGTCCCCTACTTGATATTTCGTGGCACCGGAGAAAAGCAGTGGTCCTGCTGGATAAAACATGGGAGGATGTATCAAAAAGTATTCTTTTACTGAGATAAGAAAGAAAGAAAAACAGTGGGAAATTCCTCTTAAGGTTTATATTAGATTTCATCTTAGCCTTTTTGTGTGATTACCCTGTTGTGTCCCAGTTGGAGCTACACATCTTGGAGCTGTTTCACATTCTTTGTGTTTAGTTTCTTCCTGGATCTAGTTGGACTGAATTTCCAGGGAATATAATTTTCACTTCTTCTCTTTCCCTTTCTGCTTGTTTCTAATTGGATCTGCTGCACTTATATGCTGTTCTCTAGCTGCCACCGTAGCCCATCCTTACTGCTTCATTAGGCTTTCACTCCCTTTCATGGTTCAGAGAATATTTTCTCTTGATGATCTACAGGTACGTCTGAATAATGCCATTTGACTTTTGTCATCTCATCTGTGCATGGAACGTCATTAATGTTCTCCTCCTTTTTGAGCTCAGTATCCTCAAACCTTGTATTAGCCCCACCCTTACTGAATTTTCTTTCATTTGCACGTTGTACAATGGGCGTACTCTAAGGCTTTGTTCTGGCACCTACTGAGTTCTCTTTCTTTTCTCTATAGGAAATGTGCAGTGTAACATCACATTGATCATCTGCGTACACTGTGCAGAATACATTGATTATATATCACATTTAACTCCATTTCCAGCATGATTCGTATCTATACATCTTATATGTGCCAGAAACATTTTAGAAAGAATGGGTCATGTTTGGGGAAAAGAAATTGATTAAATAACCTCCTCAGGCTTCTTTCACATCCTTTTACTTGATTACTGGATTTTAAGGAATCAAGCTAATTAACATTTTAAAAATCAAGTCAGTCACTTCAGACACTTATCCAAATGTCCCACTTTGGGATTTGACAATGAAAGGTTAAATTAAATTGGAAGAACTATATAGAAAATTTTAGGAAATTGCTTAAAATAACAACTTTTTGTATCATGAACTTCCTCTGTCTTCTGTAAAAATTCTAGGAGAACAGACTGTATTTCTCTACGTGTGATCTGTTTTGACTTCACTTTCTTATATGTTGGCTTTGAAACGTATAAACTACATTCCCTATAATTTGTAAAGCTTTCTGTAACAGTAGATCAGTCCTAATTTCTATCCATTAGTGATAGTTCAATGACAAAGGATGTGTCAATTGAGATTGGTCTTCCAAGCAACTTCTGTTTTCATTGTCTGTTAAACCAGACAACAGCAGAGGTCTTGCAAGTGGCTGCTATTTTCAAAAAGCTTTTAATACAATTAATTTAAACTTTACTTCAAACTGACTTGCAATTTGATCTTCAAATTAAAAAAAAAATTAAGGACAATTTTGAAATTTCAAGGGAAAAGATAACTTATTTTTTCATAAGCATTCTTTTGAGAGCTATCCAGTTGAGTAGATTTTGCAAACACTTATTCATATTGCTTCTCAGTTTTGATTTCCAAAGTAATATGCTGAGTAATAGAAAGCATGTTAAGTGAGTATCTGCTGAGTAAATCACCAGATTTAATGTTTGTTTCAGTTCTAAAGACATTTTTTCCCTTACAGGTATTTGCATCCTGAAGGTCTCCCTTCTGATTACACCATTACATTTCTCTTTCGTATACTCCCTGACACACCACAGGAACCATTTGCTCTTTGGGAGATTTTAAATGAAGCATATGAACCACTGGTTGGAGTTATTTTAGATAGTATGTATTTTGTATTTTATCAATGACTTTTTCTTTAACTGTATGAATTGTTCATTCTGTGTCTATATTTATTATTGCCAAAGTTTTGTCAGAACAGTTTTAATTTAACTGAGTTTAATTTGGAGTTAGAGTCAAATTTTGAGTACACTGCTCTAAACTGGGAGTAATGATACTGAAATCCAAAGATCTGTACTAGATGTAAACTGAGGTAAGGGAGCTACTCACTTGCTTTTAAAATTTCCACTACTGAGTCTGGTTCTAATAGAATCTATCTTGATATATGGCAGTGGTATATGTCGAGGCATTGCAGTCTGGTGGATAGCAGGCTCAGAGCTAGAGATGTGAACTCTTGATGACTCTTTCCATTTCCGTTTGATTTGACTTCCACAACTGTAAGATATGGGTTATAATTTAGAAGGTTTATGTTTATTGTTGAAAAGATGTAGATACTGTGATAGCTGTTTTTTATAGCTGCCAGTTTTAAAAGAGATATATTAATACTTATCTTTCTGTCTTTCCTAGAATTTTTAGATATGTCACCATGAAATAGGTGGGAATTAGGCATTTAGCTAGCTTGAGGATCCATACTTCCTTTTCTTGTCCAAGTCCCACAGAGAACTAGTGGGAGTGTAGGATCAGGTAGACGTGGGTGAGGTGGACTCCCAACTCTTAGCCCATCCTTCCTGTCAAACCAGGAAAGAGCATTTCTCTGAGATAACTTGTTACTTCCGGGTCTATATATCACTTATGAGTGTCTTTTAGTAAAATTTGATCTGACATCTTTGGTCTTCTTTGTTAAACAGAATATTGACCCTTTTAAATACTTACAGAATCATAGAATCATTGGATCATTTAGCTTGGAAAAGACCTTAAGATCAGGCCTTCTCTTCCTCTGACACAGAGCCCTTATTTTTCCCTCTCACACAGATGGTGGTAAGACTCTGACTTTCTTCAACTATGACTACAAAGGAGATTTTCAAACTGTGACTTTTGAAGGTCCTGAAATAAGGAAGATATTTTATGGGAGTTTTCATAAGGTCAGTAATGGTAGGAGGAAAAAAAAAAGCACTCTGAGTAAAAGTTTGGGAGTTTATAATGTTCTGAAATCTTTCATGTGGTCAACCACTGTCAAAAGAAATGGATTTTGCATATTCAGAATCATCTACCAAACTGTCAGAAGTTTCTTTGCAATATTGAATTAACATCAAACAAATCATAGTTTTAATGATGAAACTGATGTGATCAATTTTCATCTCGTGCTTTGTGCCTGTATTTTAGGGTTGGTTAAAAATACTTGCCTTGAAAAATAATTCAGAAATACATTGGCTTTTCCTTTTCAAGTTTGGATTGGAAACATCACTCAAAATGAAAAGAAGCCCAGTAAAAAAAAAAATTGTCTGTCTTTTGACCAGAATTGTTTTCTTTTAACATATTTTAAGGGCTATGCCGTGTCGAACTTTTCTTGGCTGTTAGAGATCTCATACTGTTCTTTCTGACAGCAGGTGAAGTAGTTCTGGGATTGCAGCACATATTTGTTGTGGAAGGTGCTTTTGTTGTTCACTTTTATTCCTTATGTTTGTATCTTTCCTAAACAAAGAAATGACACTGTAGAGTGAGGGATGATATTTATGGAGCTTAACTTTTCTGTACTTCCTTTTTAATCAATGGAGTGAGAAAGGGGAAGGTAGGTCAGAGCTGGAGTCTAATTCTGACTCTTTAAAATTGTGCTTGGAGGAATATATGAGGCTTTAGCAAACTCTTCTCTTAAGCATTTTTCTGCATTTTGAATGACAATCCCTGCTATACATGTGTTTGAAAGGCACAGGAGACCAAATTCATAACAGCCTTTAAGTTATTTAGTTCCATCTGAGTCCAGAGCAAAGCACCTACAGGACTTCTTCCTGGCATTCTCTCACCATGGGGATCTGTCCTCCACATAGTGTACTGGTGGAGAGCAGATATGGCATTTCTACCAGCTCTTCATCTGGTATCCCTCACAAAAAAATCGGTTTTCCAATTGGTTTCTGCGGGGAATCGCTTTGTTGCATCAGTGATGGACAACAGTGTGAGTCAAGGCAAAAGGAAGTAACTTTGTTGCTATGCTCTGCTTTTCTGTACTGCATTTGACTTTGATTTAATTTTTTTCAGTGTAAAAACTTTGCTATGAAAGATTTTGCTCTATGGTTAATGTGTAATTTATAGGCTAAATTTTACTGCTTAATTTTGGCTTTTGCTAGTGGCTATAAAGGATGTATTGCTGAAATCCAGTGCCATATAGCAGGACCATACAAGGCCCAGGAGTTATTACTGACCACATAAATCAAGGGTTCTTTGGGATCTGGGTGGTGTATAAACATTGTGTAGATCTTTTGTCAGGGATAAATTATTTTCTTACTGAATAAATTATATAAGGTGCCAATATGTATGCAGATGTTCTGTAAGCAGAAAAATAAGATAAATTCAATAAACCGAGTAGAATCGTAGAATAATTCAGGTTGGAAGGGACCTCTAGAGGTCATCTAGATTATTTGCTGTGGATTATTCTCTTGTACTTTGTTAGCAAACATGGAGTCAGGAGCTCAGTTAAAAAAATTCCCCCTTTTCCCTGGAAATTAATATAACCTATGTGCTCCTTAGTATGTTAAAGCATCTTTTCTTTTGTTTAGTTGCATGTTGTTATCAGCAAGACTACGGCCAAAATAATTATTGACTGCAAGGAAGTGAGTGAGAAGACCATTAATGCAGCAGGGAATATTAGTTCTGATGGCATAGAAGTGCTGGGAAGAATGGTCAGATCTAGAGGACCAAGAGACAACTCTGCACCGGTAAGTAGAACAATTTTAAAAACCGTTTAAGTATTCTATAAACAAGTGTTTGGGATCTTTGCAGTTAAGTTAAGCAGAGCAAACTTCTATTTGAAACAGTGAAGTTTGAGCATTTCAGAAATTCTGCAAAACCTTGCAAGAGTTTTCAACTTGGGCAAAATAAATTTTGAAATGTTATTCTCAAACACACGTATGTGAACACGGCTGATAGATTCAGATATGACTTGTGTTCCCAACTTCATTACACAGAGTAACACAACATGCAGCTCCTTTGCCTGGAATAATCTGGACTTTGTTTTATTGTTACCCATGTTTCATAATCCCTCTTACTCTTTGTTTGCTCCTAAGCTCACTGTCTGTTCAATAAATGATTGAACTGGTTCAATGCAGATGGCACCCCAAAAGCCCTGTCTTTTTATATCTAGTTCGTTTATAATATAAAATATTTCAAATGTGAAAGATCCTCTTCAAGGTTAAGTACATTCTAATTCCTCTGAAATTATTCTCCTAGAAGCAGTGATTGATCATTCTGTTTGCACGGCAACCTATGAGTCTTTACATTTTTGTTGTTTATGAAAGTTTGTTTGGGTTTTTCAGGTAGATTTAGTTGCTGAATTGACAGTCTGACAGCTTGGGAAAGCTTCTTTGCTGTGTGGTACTAATTTCTTTGTATGTGCTAATTTCTTTGAACTTTCTTGACCCTAGAAAGAGGTTAGCAGAGAATGTGAACCTTGATCTCAAGGCTTGATTTGAATAGGAATGAGGTTTCACAAATGTATTTACTTGCTACTAAATACTCGTTTAGTAAAAAATAAGCCCTCAGAATTTAACTCTGTGTATAAAAAAGAGCCTTTAGGCCTCAAACTTATGGATAATAATTATATCAAGGCTGTAAAGACAATTACACAGAGAAACCTTTGTAGTCACATTCCAGTAGAAACAGAAAAAGGCGACCTTAGGAAATCTTGGAATTAGAGAAGGCTTTGTAAAGAAGTAGAAAGAAATGGGCTCTTTTGTTAGAACCCAGGAATCTATAAAAGAAAAGTCAGACTGCCCACTCACTGAAAAATTTGGTTTTCTTCAAATGAATGTATAACTGATGTAAGACTACAAATGTGTAGCTGAAGATGAAAATTCTTTGCTCTATAGTACTCTTTAGCTGCCTTCAAGTGTTTCCACATATGCCAAATTACAAGCAGGTCAAGAAAGCACCCAAATACCATTCTTTAAAGGATCCATTCTGCACATTTTATTCATATTGAGTAGAACTTGTGTGAATAGTCACATCTAAGGCATGAATGAGTTGGTTTTTGCTAGTCCAAAAATTAGAGGACATCAAAGGAAGCTAGTAGGAGACAGGGTAGAGGTTCTTCTCACAACAGGCAGTAGAATTTTGTGGGTGCTAAATATTTGTATAGCTTGTAGGGAAGCCTGGACAAATGAATGAGAGGGGAATACTGGTTGTTAATAAATGTGGGGCAGGAAATCCCTTATCTGGAAGTCATTGGAAGGTGGTAGACTGTGAGGTAGAAGTATGACTTACACCCTTGTGCTTCATTAGATATCACTTGTGCCACTGTTGGAAATAGAATACTGGGACTTCCTCCATTCCAGTATCTTCACAGTTTTAAGAGCTTCATGAAGACATGCATACAACAAAAATTCCTTTTTGCAAAATGTTTTGAAAATTGTTTTGAATTTATATTAAAATCAGAGTTTGTCAATAGCTCCAAAAAGTTCTCTTTTCATCAACTGTATTTTCATGAAATGCTTTAATCTAAAGATTAAACATCTTTAAAGATGTTTATTATGTAAAATAAAAACAGACATGCGGTTATTTTGAAATAACATTTTGGGTGTTTTGTTCTGACTGTTCCCATGGAACAGTTTCACATTGTCAGAATGTTTTTAGTGTGGTTTTTTTTTAATATAAATTAATCCAGTGCCATCACCTGTATTTTGCAAAACATTTCAATTTTGAGGGAATATAATTGCATAAGAATTCTTTTCCTATTGATTCATATGGTGTGCAACAGTTCAATGAACAGGTAGAAATAGAGATAGGACAAAAAGGGGATTAGGCTAAAGGTGCCTAGTCCTGTTACCATCTCTTAATAGTTGAGGAGTCTCTGGATTAGACACTCCAGTTAGACAGAGCACTGAAACCTGACTGTCACATGCGGCAAATCATGTTCTTCATTACTTCAGTGGGATTTAATGAAAATTCCAGCCTTTAAACATTGTTTACAATTCACAAACCTCCTCTTTATTGATGTTTCCTTTTCTTTTAAGTTTAACTTGTTTACCTCTGTGTATATGTACTGTTAAAAAAAGTAATGAGTGATGTGGTCTGGTCTTGAGAAATCTTTGCAGAACTGTAGCCTGATCAGATGAGGATGGACAGACCTTTCCACCTTACTAGTTCTGCTAGCAGGGCTGGGTATTTAGAAAGCAAAATCACTGTGAATACTGTGATTTACGAATAAATGCTTAACGGTAGCAAAGAAAGCTTTGTTTGGTTATTTAGCTTGAGTCAGAGCAACCCACATAATATTTTAAAATAAGAATACTGAGTCATTCAACATTTGGATGGTGAATACGGCAATTCAGGGAAGATCTAATTGCTTTTTATTTTACATCAACATGCTTTATCATTATGGATCTCTGTATTGTCTAATCCAGAGAAAATGAATGCATTTGCATGTCTATGTAGTACTGCATAAATTTAGCCAATACTGTCAACCTTTCATTGTTCAGGACAATAGAATAGCTTGGGAAGGGCTGTGTTATGGAAAAAATTACAGTAATATTTTTGAACCTGTTGCTTTCTGCAACAACCAGCTCAGGTGTTGCTTGACTCCTTTTCTGGGATGTCTTATTTGCTTAAGTGTAGCATCATGCAAGTGCCCAGGGGCATTCTGGGTCCCAGAGCAGTATGTTCATGCATGTTTCATGGGCTACTATGCTCAGGCTAATGAGTCATCCTGGAATTAGTAGCTTTGGGATGTGTAGCTTCACATGGAGCCAACTCGTATTTGACACAGCCAGGGACACAGACTTACTGGGCTCAGGACTGACCTTTGTGGAACAAAGCAAGTGCTCAAAAGCTGTTTTCATGCTGCAGTTCTGCTGTTGAAGGTGTTTAGCATGGAGCCAGCTCACATGTGTCTGCATTTCTAATACTGTATCTACAAACCAGCTAATCTGCTGGCAGATCATAAGAATTTCTATGAAAGTATTGCTTTGTTTAAAATATAATACTTGACTTATATAAGAAAAAGAAAAAGAGGCAAAACCAAAGGTGCACATATGTAGTTCATTTTAACAGCTTTAGAAGCAATGAATATTTAAGAAAGTCTTTAAATTCAGTTCTCTGTTCTGGTGTTAAAATAATGCCACTGAAAATAATAATGGGAGCAAAACCAAAGAGAGTTCTATCTCTAGCAGTTCCTCACATTTTTTAACATGTGGGGTTAATTTAATGGGATGTTCTGTTCCATTCCCCTCTCTATTCAGTATGCACATAAATGAGGAATGGAAAAATAATAGAAATAGTAACAGAAGAAAGCTTCGTGTCTCTAGACCCCTTTGTTTACTTCAAGGCTGTAAAGGAGATAATTGGTTTTACCAGTGAGTCCTATTTAGTATATTGTTTCTGAGCACCTAGCAGCCATTACTTTTACCAAATGTGTATGTCCTTGTAGATTAAATTCTTGTCCAAACCATGTTCCCTGTGGTGGGAGTTTTCTTTACTTCCCAATGTTGTCATGTGTTGAGCAAGCTTTTCACCATCCTTAAACTCTCGTTGCCCGAGGATAATATGGATAAGAGAGGGCATATTCTAAAGTAAAATAAAACTGGAGAAGGTGATAAATATTATTTGTGGCTCAGCTCCAGTGTAAGTATTAGGCTACAGGAGACCTTGTCCCAGATAAAAATCTGAGTGCCATACCCGTGGGTTAAGAGAAATTACTCGGTTTTGAGAAGCTGGGCTCTCTTTTGCCTGTCTTGATGCCTCCTTTGCTAGAAGAAATTGAGAGGCACCACTGGGCAAAATTAAGAGTTTAATCGAGGAGGTGGGGATAATCCAACAAATGCCTGCAGCATTTAACCTGAAGAGTTTGTTCATTCCACAAAATGTCTGATAGTTCAAATAAGTTGGTCAGAACACAAGCCTTTTACCATTTAAGTTAGTGTGTTCGTGGCTAGCTGCTCAAAGTCAGTAGCCTTTCCTCTGACTAATCCAAGTGCTTGAATTAAGGTAGCTTTTCTTACTCATGGCTTCATTTTGCACTGATTGACAACTAACAGTTATCTTGTACTTCACCCTTGTTTTGTAACAGTTGCAGTTACAGATGTTTGACATTGTTTGTGCTACCTCATGGGCCAATCGAGACAAATGCTGTGAGCTTCCTGGCTTGGTAAGAAACCACTTTCAATAGCTGTAGAATGTACCCTTTACTTTCCCCTTTGTAAAGACAAATGTTTTAATGGAAATAGACAGTTAAAGAGTTTTCAGAAAGCCAAAGTCTTCTTGGATTACTTGTCCTATTGAAAGTCAATGTGATGTATATTTCTAAATCAAGTAGGTGCTTTTGAGGCATCCACAAAGTTCTATGTCTTAGATTCATAAAATTCTTAACTTCTGAATCAAAGTTTTGGACATCATTCTCTTCCTATCTTGGTCTTTCCTTAGAGAGATGAGGAAAATTGCCCTGCCCTTCCTCATGCTTGTTCCTGTTCAGAAGCTAATAAGGGTCCCCTTGGACCTCCTGGACCACCGGTAAGGTTTTATTCAGGTTTGTAGTCAACTGTACCAAAGAGTCCACTGGCCACCTTTATTTTAAGATGTGAATATACTGCCATAGTGTAACTAACAAGGTTAAATTAGGGTTTTAAGCGTTGGCGGAGAGAAAATACATTCAATTTATAGCAAAGATGCCAAGTGATGTGCTGAGAAAAACCTTCTTGCCCAATAAGTCAGTCAAATGTTCGATAGTTTAATATAGACCTGAAGCAATTAGGGTAATCTTTAGATGCTGAACCCTGTTACCTGTCTTGTAGCATTAGTACATATGTCATTGTTAGTGCCATTTGGTTTCAATTTTTTAATTGCCTGCTGTGTGTCTACTTTTAGCACACATGTATTAAATGGAGCTTGGAGTTTAGATTTCTGAAATGCTTAGTTTGCAGCATTCTTCTGAATTAAAGGTAAGGGATGTGACAATGCCCCTTGTGTGGTAAAAGATGAAAGAAGACTTTCCTGTTTTAAAAGCCCTACCTAAGAGCTACAATATTTATTGGAAAGCAGAACTGAAAGTGCTGGTTCTTCTGAGAGCTCCTTGAGGCAGACAGGTACCTAAAAGCATTGGTGGCTTTGGTGAAAGTTGGACTGAAGGTTTTTCTAGCTTGCCAGCAAAAGATGAAATACACACTGTCACAAATTTACCTTTATTTTGTGGTGTTGCTTTGATAGCACTCATCTGTTTACTGTGTAAATGCTAAGTAAGTATATCTAAGTTTCTTGTGTAATCAGCAGACCTAGATAGTATCTTCTAGAAGACAATTATTTAACTTTCTTTCCATCTCAGCACAGTATCTTAAAATACTGATGAAATAAATCTCCTTTCTCTTTACTGGCTTATGAAAGAACTCAGACAATGGATCAGACCAGAGTAGTGAGACATGGTCACTAAAGTTAACTAACTGAGCCTCACAACCCAAGGCTGATTTTTAGCAGTTCAGAAAAGTTGTAGGCTCTCTTTGCAGTGGTCTATTATTGGTTTGGAGAATCATTAACAGGGATGTTTGCAGAGTGGTCGTGTGTTTTGTTTTGTTTTGTTTTTTAACTAGATTCATAACTCTGGCGTCTTAGAGCTGCTTGCGGAATTAGCTTGAGATGAAGGCCTCTTGTGAACAAGTTTGAAGTGTGTGTTTCTCTGCTCATACATGCTCTGCTCCAAGAGCATCTTTTGAAGAGAAATACCCAATGAATAATGTGAAGTTTCTGAAAAGGTTAAAGTGTGCAAATTACATGAGATACAGGTTCAACAATGACATTAACTTGCATGTAAAACATTAATGTAGTAGATCCTATCAGGTATTTATCCCAGTAACAACTCAGTGTTTCTACAAGAACTGTTCTTCAAGCTCTGGTACAAAAACCTGCAAAGGAACTCAGGAGAAAATTCACTAGAGAGATATATCTTGAACAAGGAAAAATCACTCTGTTCTGCTATTTGTATGTATGTTATAAATCAAATATGGATTAAGGTTTTAATTTCTGTATATAGGTGTTCAATTTGTGGTCTGTGAAAAAGACAATGGGATAATTCACACAAAAATGCAACTGAAATTGAGTAGTTTAACCACACTTCACACTAAAATGAGAAATATTTAAAAATTGACTGGAAGTGTGTGTGTTACTGTAGTTCAAAATGTATACAGATCAGGAATTGCCAAAGCTTAATCCAGCAGTAAAATAATGTATTTCTATATATTACATTCAGGATTAAGAGTGTTTTGAGTAGCATAGTGCCATGCAAGAGGAGGCTTAAAATCAAGCAGAAAAACCTCTGCCTAGGCAGGGGAATATGTGATTCCGGAACTCGGCCTCTTATGAGTGATACGTTTTTTGCCAGACTTTTAGATGGCGTAGCTCTGCAAAAAAGTTAAGAGGCCTAGGAAAAAGCAGAGCAAAAGAATAAACTGAATGTTCATCTCTGTGCCAACCAAAAGTCAGAAAGTCACATGCACTATGTCTGGTCAGTGCTGCTCCAAGCATTAAAATGTCATGTGACTTTTCTCTAAGCCAAGGATTTTTCTGTTTAAGTGATCAGGATTCTACCATGTAGCCAGTTTTAGACATTAGACTTAAATACTCCAAATAAAAGGCTTCAGTTTGTTGGGGATATATCTCTGGAAATATTTTTTAAGCTCTTTTAGGAAGTGGGTCATTTTGGGTAAGACAAAGTATCGTTTAGAGTTAAGATTATCTGGCAGATTTCATTATGGGGTGCTGTTTTTATGGCTTAATCTTTGCCAGAATTTGGTCATGCTGTCTGAAGTTCCCTGCGCAGAGTGGAAGTAAGATACCACACAAACCTGATACCTGCATTTTGAAATGAGTTGCAGAACTGGAGAAGATAAGGAAGGAGATTAAATATATTGGAACACTAGAGAAGTTTAATTGCAATTTAAAGCTTTCAGTGCTTCGTAGGTTTTAACTATTCAAAAGAAATAAGGAGGTGACTTGATAACAGTTAAGAACTGTTTCTGGGGGAAAGGACTGGCTATGAAGAAGTTATTTAAAATAAGATGAAATGGCATTACAGGAATTCTTGGTTAAAAGCCAAATAAATGAAAAATCTTACATTAGTCACACAAGCTTAGTAATGCTGGGGAATAACCACCAAACCAAGTTGATTAGAAAAATGGAGGAGGCCCTTGTGATGTTTTAAACTTAAATCAATGCTTTTCTGAAACTTGTCCTTTTGCCAAGCAAAGGCTACTGGGTTTAAAACATGGATAAGTGTACCAAAGTCAGTGTAATTGCTAAAGCATAGGACTAATAGCTCATCATCAGGTCATTTTTTAATATATGTCATTACTCAGTAAAAAATTAATATGTTTCTGAGAAAAAAATGAGAGAAAACTATGATTTTGTTTGTTTAAAAAATTGCAGTTATGTTGTTAAGCATTTGCATAGGAATTTTTAATCTGAGAGGAAGGAGAAGGGCAGAGGCAGGAGAAAGGGTCTGAGGGAAGCTACTGGGCTGGAATGCAGAAATATGAAGACCTGGAATTTGGGAACTGGCAACAGGAACACAATCTGTGAATAGCGTGGGATGAGATTTTAGGGTCAGAGTTGACTGTGATGGAATGGGTCTTGGCCATAGAGCTGTGGGATGGAAGTGAGAAGACTGAAGGAGCTAGGAAAAGTAGTATAAAACTACTCTGTGACCACACATATGAAGACTGTGTCATGGTACCTTCATTGAAGAGCAAGAATACTCTGGTACTTCCAAACATTTCTTTTATTGGTATTCATATTTATAGGTACTACATATGCATTTAGTCTGATAAGCATATTTTCTATTTTTATGTCTTTCATGTAACTGCTGTTATTTTCATAAGTATTTATTGTTATTGTAGCCTCTAAAGAACACTATTCAGTTATGACCTATACAAGGTCCTTTTTTAATACAAAGAAGGGCAGAACCCCTGTAAAACTCACTTCCCGAGAGATTAACCGATATGCTCAAGTGGAGTAAGAAGGAAATTGATCTGATAAAAGTGGAGGGGAAAAAAAGATCTTTTTTTTACACTGTCCTAGAGGACAAAGCACATCCAGCATATATGTGCAAAACATGTTCATGGCAGCCATCCATGGATATATGCAACTCTGGTGTCTCAGATGATACTAATAAAAAAGGCAACAGTTGGTTAATAAATGATTAACAGATGTAGGCACTGCTGAAGAAAATAAAAAAGAGAGAAATAGGCAAAAGAGTATTTTACCTAAGAGCAGCTCTAAATTAAACCATGGCAAGTCTGGTAGATCCTAGAGTTGTCCTGGCTGAAAAATATTCCCAAGTCATTGGAAACTCAGTCTTTAACAATGTGGTGATCTCAGGGAGAACAGACAGATGTGCAGAAGGTTTCAGCGACCGGAGGGGAATCCATGGCCACATGTATACATTTCCATCCCTGTGGTAGCTTTCAGTGTTATTTTGATGCTTACATGGTGTGCATTCTTGGCTCTAAAATGTCGCCACATCTGTGTTTAAATCTTTTCCTGTGTATGGTCACACTTTCATTATGTTCTCAGTTTAATTACTGTAGTGGAAGGATATCGACACAATATTCAATGATTCCTGAACACTGATTCATGAACAAGAAAAAACCTTTTGGGCTTCTCTGAATGTTGTTTTTTAATTATTTTTATTTGAGAGTTCTGGTTTTCAGCAAGTCGTCTGCTTGTACTTCACAGGGTGGTCCAGGTATCAGAGGTGCCAAAGGTCATCGTGGTGATCCAGGTCCAAAGGTACTTTGTACAACACTTCACAGATGCTCAGGTTCTTGGTTCCTCACTGCTGCACGTAAACCTTGAAATGAATTCCAGATTGTCTCTGATGTTGCCGAGGAAAAGCACAGTGAAATGCCATTGGCTTTTAGTGTGTCTCTTTTCATAACAATTGCTTGTCCTGTTTGTTCCTTGATATAAAGATATAATATTCAAAATGCTGCTATCGCAGCATAACTCTTCTTTTTTTTTTTTTTGGTATTTATAAAGGAACCAGGTAGTTTTAAATTGAACCCTAACTGCTCAATCAAATGTTAACCCATATTTCAGATGTTTTTGAGTCTATTGGTATTTAATTCTTCAAATAAAAGCTGCCTTTGTCCGTATGATAAGAGTTTAACTTATGTCCTGTGCTACTTTAGGGACCAGATGGACCTCGAGGTGAAATTGGTGTTCCTGGACCGCAAGGACCTCCAGGACCACAAGGACCCAGTGGACTTTCTATTCAAGGGCTTCCAGTGAGACTTATAAAATCAATAGGGTTCTTTCCTGTAATGTTTTAGACAGTGCATATCTTAGACTAGACCAAAATGTCTTTTGGTGTTCTGATCAGAATCTGATTTTCAATATTTGAGGTGAAATCACAAGATTTAGGTTTAACCTATAGTGGACATGGGATCAGTGCCAACATTCTTGTTTGTATTTGGATCTGAACGTTTAGTTAGCTGGAGGGATTTGATCGTAAGTTGAATATGACCCAAGTATTGGCATCTAAGCCTGGAGACAAGTGAAAAAAAATTGCAGTGGGGTCGTAGCATGACCCCAAACCAAAATTTTAATATTTTATCTTTTTCTGGTTGTGATATTGCTCATCGCAGATCAGTTCTGACTTGAAAGTTATGCCCAAGCAAGAACACCATATTTTCTGCCAAAATTAAGCAATAGTATTCTCTGCGCTTACAGAGTCTGTCATCACAGGAGGTGATTAGGCCGGGAGTTTGCGATGCTGCTGTGAGATAAGTCTCAGAATTTCATCATAAAGACACGCTGATAGAATAATGAACCAGCAGCACTAATCTTGTTTCATATACATCTCTAGTTGGCCTTGAAAGGTGGTAGATACATATAGTTTTGGCTACTTTTTTTCCAAATTTACTACTGTATCATACACTTCCTTCTTTTTACCCAGTCTATATGATAATGCTGTACAATATAATGATTTGCCAAAACTGTATATTCTTGATGATGCTGTCATCAGAGAATAATACAGAATACATTAATTCTAAGAATAGTTATTTCATAGAGAAATTGCATTTCTGCATAAAATTCAATTTGAATTTGTTTATAGAAAAGAGGATTTTTGTCATGCATGTGTACTGTAGAAACACATCGAGTTTCAAGAGAAAACTATTGGTTTCATCATTATAGAAAGAATTCTGAGGGCTGAAAAGAAACAGATTCCTTTGAGAAGAAAAGAAAATAAATAATTACCTTTTTTGTAACATAATGATGATAGTTTTGTCAGGTTAATTCTGAAGTCTTTTTTTTTTTTTAACATTCTATGATTCTATGAATCTATATATAAAATGTGTTTTCTTTTCTTTTTTTCCTATATTTGTAAATTCTTCATTTAGTTTTGCAAATGGAGTCTGAAGGTTTGCCTTCAGCAGGAAAAATAGTCTCTTTTCTTGTTGGTTGGTTGCCTTTTTGTAAAGGAGCTAAAAGGAACTGATAAAATAGGAAAGTAACCCTGTATTTGGTTTACTATGTGTGATTCTTAATTTGCAGGGGCCACCAGGTGAAAAGGGAGAGAAGGGAGATCTTGGTTTTCCTGGCCTGCAGGTATTCCCTAAATTACTGTTTAACTTGTCACTTACTAAGTTTGAATGTTGAGTTTACATCATTGTGAAATTAAGGCACATACCAAAACTACTGAGAAGCATGTTGTCCAAAACATGTCCAGTTTCACTGGAAAGTGATTTAATTGGTTTCTGTTAATTTGATCTCATGATTTGCCTTCCCTTTGTAATGCTTAGGGTGTCCCAGGAGCATCAGGCTCACCTGGAAGAGATGGAGCTCAAGGTCAAAGGGTAAGGTAAAATGTACATGTTTTGCATTTGTTTTTAGAGTTTCCATTCTGTAATGGATGTTTCCCAGTAGAGTTGATTTATTATGGCTTTTGTCACCTGTATTCTGTCATTTCCGGAGACACGTATCTCTGTGCCAGTCAGGAGAGAAGTTAGAGATAGGGTGGAATATCCCTCTGTCTGGTAGGTCAGGGTTGAGAAACATTAGTTACAGGAGCCATGCGCTGTGTTTGTGTTTAGTGCATTTGATAAGGGTAGATGTCACTTGTGCCCAGTGCTGCAATTAGTCTATTTTCTTATATGTTTAAAATTAGAAGGTGCTTAAATGGTACATAATTAGCATGCAATCCAGTGCACCAATCTATATTTACTTTCTAGCTAATCAAAGAATAACAGAGACAAGGGAATTAAATATCAAATGTAGAACAATACCTGTAGAAACTGGTGACATCAAGAAAAGGTGAGGAAATCATATCAAAATTTAGTCAACCTTATTCTGCTTCTGGTAGAACAAATGAAGATACTTACAGTCTGTCTAGGAATCAGTAAAAATAATTAATATTAATGTGTGCTATTAAATCTGTAAGTTCTTTCTGTCTCCTTGGGGAGACTTTTGTTTCATTATTAGTCAGGCACTGGAAAGTTATTGTTAGCATAATACTAGGTTGCTGTCTACAGCAGAAGTTCATTATTAAATATGACTTTTCAGTTTCATTTGAACAAGATTTACATATTCATGGCCTTTTTTTGGATATGTTAATGAAACTTGAACTTCACAGAAATCTGGACCTTCTTTGGATTTCTGGCATTAACCTGAAACATTGTTCTTAAAAAAAAAAGCCTACAGCAAAATGTGTGTTTGAGCTTCTATGATGAATTTAAGCATTGGCATATCTTTATGTATAGAAATAATTCCACTGAAGTTACTGTAGAATTTAAGCAATGCTTAGATGTTTTTTCTCTAAAATCAAGAAAATAATTTTATTAAGATAAAAGATTTACACAACATTATAATCAGATGAATAACCTAGTCAGATTAATAGCCTTCTGATTTTCAATTAAGTTGTGAAATATGAAAGTAAATATATTTGTTTTCCTACTTTATTATACTGTCCTGGTTTCAGTGCTTTCCAACCTAAACCTTGACATATACTGTGATGCCTTCTTCTGTATGGGATTTCATTTTTGCATGCTTTTAATGCCTTCTTTTTGACTGTATTGGAATTTTTCCCCCCAAATTCCCTAAGCTTGGTGTCACCTGTTCATCTCTAGGGTAATAAAGACCTGGAGCCTGAATGGAAATTCAGTTTTTTGTCACTGTTTTGTCTAACTTCATCATACCCAGGTTGAGGTGACTTGGTGCTAGATGCTGTACCTGTGAGTGGTACGTGCCTCCTCTTTCTGCAGTCCTGACGCAAGGCACACTGAGCACTCTGCAATTCAAGGAGAAGAGAACTCTGGTTATACTTTGTTCTGTAGCTAACTTTATATTTAGCAGTGGAGGCCCTCAGCCATTTCTTGGTGTCAGCCGGCATTTCAGAAGTGGTCTATTTCTCCCACATGTGGAAGTCAGTGGGTTGTTGCAGAGATGGTATTTTTGAGAAAAGCTGGCAGGAAGACTAGTGCAGCAAAGGCTTTTGATAGAGCCTGGAAAGGTCATGCAGTGCTTATTCTGTAGAAGACCTCAGTGTTGTCTATAATAAGGTAGAGCAATTACATAAATTGCCATTTTTTATGGATATGGTAATAATGCTTTGTTCATGTGTTCGCTTTTTTCTGGTGTTAATCAAAGAAGATGGATAAATAGCCTAGACCTCATAAAATCAGGTCTGTTAGCCAGTTATTGTCTCTGTCTGACCCTTGTGTAGTACTGTCCAGCAGCAATTATTTCTATGGCAACAAATAATTATGTTGTACTCATTTTATGGTGTTGTAACTCATTTGACTCCTGTGAAGCTATGACAACATAAAATTGCTTTTAATGGGTGAAGATTCAAACCAGTGATTTCACTGCAGTCTCTTTGAAGGCCAAACGCTTGAGAAAGGCGTAACTCTGAAGGGCATAACTGCAGCAACAGCAAAGGGGAGCTGGAAAATTCCTAAGGAGTAAATGGCCTTTTTGTTTAATATTTCCTTTGTTGGGCTTCCTCCTGTTAGCCAAGATGCCAAACTGTTTTGCAGCTATCATACTACTAGAACTGCGATTTTCTGTTATTCTTAGCTTAGCTATCATCTCCTCTTTAGTATTTATCGTTCATTGAAATATTTTAATTGTAGTGGTACCAGTGCTCTAAAGTACTTAAACAGATGGCTAAATCACACTGAGCTTGATGCAAAGTAAGCACAGAACTGATATTTATTGGGAGATCTATGAGAGCTTTGCTGAACTAGGGATAATGTGATAATAGTCTGGAGAAGTCCTGAAATAGAGATGTTTTCCTTCTAGTTGCCAGTAGTTGGAATCACTTCACTTTTACAGTTCTTTTTCCTTCCTTTTTGTTTTGATTTCTAGTGTTCATAATTTCTGTTTTTATCTTTGAAATCCATTGAGAAAAGGTCTTTTTTCTTCTTAATGTTTTAACTCAACAATTCGTCTATGAAGGTTCTTTTTGTATTTCTGAACTCCTGTTTTTTAAGTCCCTGGTTTATTTTTTTCTTCATTTTTTAGTACCTCATTAAGAAATAGAGCATCTCCCCTGTCAGTTGTGTGAATTCATACAAAGATCATTCTCATAATGAAATACCCTCCCTATGAGAAAGAGGGAGATGTAATAAAACTACTGTGTGAAGGTTGAATTAGAGTAAAAAACGTGTTTTCTAATAATAAAGTAAACTTTATGAATATGCATAATATTTTGTACCTGTCTGGTAACTGGTTTAAATCTACATCTCAGACTTCACATGAGGAACAGTCCCCTCCTATCTCATCAGCTTGCAGTTATAAAAGAGTGCCATAAAAGATTTCCTAAAAGAGAAATTTTTTAAAAATTTATTTTATGGCTGGGTGGGGCTGTGGTTGTTTGGTGACCTCTTGCTGTCCCATATTTGTAGCTGGCAATATAGGGAGGTTTTACTAAACAGAATAGATTGTTCCTCCACCAACTCTCCCGAGCATATCTTGTTGAAAGATAACAGCTTGAATTGCACATGAGAGAATCCAAACTGACATCATGCTTCTGTTGAGTATGTAGACAGTAATTTGACTTCCTTGTGCTTTTGGTTCATCTCTTTCAGCCAACAGTATAAAGTTTGGAAGCAGACTAAGACTGACCCTTGTTGAGATGTGTAGGTAGAGGGGGGCAAAAGTCTTCCCTTTCCCATATCTCCATGACTATTATCCAAGGTCAGGTCACAATTGCAGTCCCTGTTCTTTTTGAGAAGTGCAGGCCACCCAAGAGGATAGATCTACACACTGCCAACAGAGAAGCCTAATATATCATCTTGAGTATCAAGAATGTTCTGCTTGATGACACAATGTAGAGAGGGATCTTCCATTTTTCTGACTCTCAAGTTTGTATCTCTTGTGCCCATGATGCTGTTACTGCTTGCTGTCACCTGGTGGTTTCCTCCTCAGGGGTGTCTTCTTCTGACCGAGCTTCTGATTGGCAAAGAGGCATAGTTCTTTAGCAAGTTAAAAAGTTATGGAGGAAGCTCTGTTGGATGTGCTTCACTATATGTCTGCTAGGGGTGGGACCACAGAGCTAAACTGTCAAGTGATTGATTTCTCTTGCTGAGCTGTTACAGCTAGTTTAGAGTCCAGAAGCACTGACCAATGCTGCCTTAATCCTGCCTGAAGACAATGGTGTGCAGTAAGCTGCCTCTATCTGAAAAGAGAAGACGATTCTCATAAATATTTTTTCAGCTCCTAATGGCTCCTGTTCAGCTCACTCTGAGAGCAGGAGGGCAAAGAGACCAGCTGTGGGACACAAAACCCTTGTCTATAGACTAGTAAATTAGATATTACCAGAACATGATTTTGAATATTGGCTAGTGACGTCTGCAGTCTAATGCTTGTCATTCCTCTTAGCAGCATTGGACTGAGCCAACTCTTTCAGGACATTGTTCAGGGGATAGCATAGATCAGAAGCTGTTTCCAGTAGGGAGTTTAGATGCACACTATTTAAGTGGGATTTATAGAATCATAAAATTAAGATTGGAAGGGACCTTCAGAGGTCATGTAGACCAACAGTGTGCTCAAAACAGGTCTGATCAGGTCAGGTTGCTCAAGTCCGTGTTGAATTTTGAACACTTCCAAGTATGAAGATTCCACAACCCTCAGGGAAACCCATAACAGTATTCAGCTTCATAGTAACATTTTTTTTCCTAATGTCTAATCATAATTTCCCCAGTTTCCACTTTTGTCTGTTCCCTCTTCTCCTATCACTGTGCACCTCTGAGAAGAGCCTGGTTGCATCTCTTTTGCCTCTGGTCACACAGTTTGAAAAGCAATAATGTTGCCAAGCAGAGGAAACCCAGTTCTTTCAACCTGTGTTCATATGACCTGTGCTCCAGCCCCTGAACATCTTCATGGCCTTCTACTGGACCTGCTCCAGTATGTCAGGCTGTCTTGTACTGGATGAAGACTGGACACAGTACTCCAGAGGTAGTCTTGAAAGCTCAGTGGAGGGGAAGGAGCACTTCCCTGAACCTGCAGCTGAACCTTCAGGATATGCTCCTACAGCCAGACTGTGGTTGGCTGTCCTTACTGCAGGGGCATGCTGATGACTCGTGTTTGACCTGTTGTCCCCGCAAAGACAGAGAAGTGCAGTTATGTGTGTTGATATGAGCTGTGTCACATCTTTTTCTCTAAGGACTTGTTTAATTTACAAGCAAAGGCATAGTCAAAGGGGTACAGATGCACAAACAAACAGATATTCAAGTTAATAGCACATTACAAATACTGGAGGAGAAATATGACTAATTAACAAAAGATATGCAAGAAATACATGTTTGAAATTATGAGGAGTTAATAGTAATTTCAGATTATCGGCTTGAAGATGGCAGCGGTAGTTTCACAAGGAAGAGAGGAAATGCTAAGTCAGCATTATTGGGCATTAAGACAGAACTAGCCTATTTTGATTAAATAAAGACTGTGTGTTCTGAGCAACATTTCAAAAAAGCAGCCACTTTTCTGCTCTTTTTCTGGATTAGCTTTAATTTAAAATAGCTCATATTGCAAGCTACACCTCATATTAATACACTGCGACGTAGTGTTTAGTAATATTTCTCTGATGGTCACAGTGGTTTATCTTGAGAGGAGGAACATTTGATTTCAGATTTTTCATCAGAAAAAGAAAGCAAACAAACGAAAAGATAAGGCAGTCATGGGTCCCAGGCTGCAGTGATTCTTTTTTTAAAGGCTGTACATGAAAGTCTTGCAAGCCTGGGCTCAGTAACTTCAGGTAAGGTTTTGCTGGTATCTAGTCCTACTTGAAAAATCACCTCTCCACAAGTACTCCAAACAAATTCTAGGCTACCAAAAGCTGAAGAGTTTATAGTGAGGTCAGCAGTAGTACTGACTTCAGCAGACTTGAGATTTTACAGGGATTTAGGTGGTGACTGTGTTCTGTGATGCCCCTTGTATTCTGGGAAATAAAATCCCATATAAAAAATTAAGTTGTAGCTACACTGTTTCTCCATAACTGTTTTTCATGCCATTAGCAAAATATTTCCTGATTTAAGTTTAACCTTCTAAAATAACATACATCTTGAGTATAAACAGCCCTATATCTGAGGTCACACATCAAGGTCTGTCCCATCCTGCTCTTGGACATGCAGGTCCATGGAGGAGATTCGGTGGCTTTGTACAGAGTCATTCCTATCCTGGCTGTGACTGCATCAGAGAGAAAGTGCTGTTGTGCTATGTAATTCCGCAGTCATTCTGGAGACAGTTAAGCAAAGAGGACAATTCAATAAACAGGAGAGTAATTAGCATCTTTAAGGATTCAGTGCTCAGAATACAGCATTGAGAATTCTCTCAGTGCTATATTTTCTTCTACATTACACAGACCAAAAATAATGGAGAAAGAGCCAGAAGAAGTACATTCCCAGTCTTTCTGCCAATTTGCTGGTACCTACTAAACTCCTCTGCTCACTACTAACAAGTTCAGAATGAGTATCAGCTCCATTCTGGCCATCAGATGGTCTTAGTAACATCATCTTCAAACCCTGTTGGTAGCACAAGTATCTTTGGTCTTTTAGCTGCATGAGAGTAGGTATTGCCATACTCTGTCTTGAACCAAACCTCTCTTTGACTTCATTTATAAATAGTAATTTCACATCTTTTCACATCTAACAAATACACTGTTGAATGTGTGGCTTATTTTATCATTGAAACACCCTTCTGGTGTAATTTTAAAAAAAGCTTTTCAGGTACATGGCAGATAATATTCCCCAACCAGTTTTTGCTGGTGATAGCAAGTTTGAATCATAGTTTCCAAATTTACATAATGTAAAGCATCAAACTAGTAGTTTATGTTATATTCAAGTTTCAGAAAAGTACAAAACAAAAACCGTGAATTTTTTTTCTGAAGGTCATTGAGATACTGAGACCTAGAATGTTCTTTACTGTGTGTCAGCATAAAAACTTTCAAACCCTCTCTTTCCTTCTACTCTCACCTCAGTATTCTGGTCTTGAGCCACAGATAAGATCATATTTTTCCTTTTTAGGCTGTGTAATAATTAAAGAATTGACTTATCACCAGGCTGTTCAGAAACCTATGCTTTATAGCATGTGAATACAAGACGTGCATCATGGTTAATTTGTAAGAATACTTTATTAATAGTGTATTTTCTTATACATCTGGTCAGTCTTTTTTCTATGATTTGCTTGCTTTCCAGTTTCCAAGTTATCTTTAGTTTTTGGCTCTCATTGCTGGAAGCTCTGAGGCACGTTCATAATGGAAACCACATGAGCATTCCTGCTGCTTCCTGAATCAGGACCTCAGCGATAGCTAGTGCACATGTACAGTACTGCTGGGCAGAGAGATAGACTCTCAATTGCCATCTTTCAGCACTTCATCAGTGGGCCTGTGAATAGTTGCAGCCAGCAAGAACAGATGTAGAAGTGTGACCCATCTTGTGGTAGAGGAGTCTGACAGCAGATACTCTCATTTACCTCTCTGCAGCAGTGTTACGAGTAAGATTCACTCAGAGATGAAAATTGCTGGTACGAAGAGTTTTGCACTGCTGCTTCTTACTTCTAAAGTATTGTGTGACTAGGTAATTTTAAAAAAAAATATCAGCTATGCTCTAGCCCTTTTTAAGAAGGAAGCCCTCCCCAGGGCAAGTAAGGGAATTTTCTTCTAAGAAACCACTACCAGCAGTTACTAATTAAAAAAAATAAAATCTTCTAGATGAAATGGAACAGATTCGTGAAGTACATATAAAAAGCTGATAAAATTGCAAATATTTCTCTTTTATAGGGCCTTCCTGGCAAAGATGGACCCACAGGCCCACAAGGACCTCCTGGCCCAATGGTGAGTATTGCCCATGGAATTCATTACTGTAAAAATCAGCAGGATTTGGGGGGGACTGTAGATCACTGTTATCTAGGCTTCAGTGGATAGAGCAAGGCCAAAGGTTCTCTTTGGAAGTTAAAATTCTCATGACGCACAGGGTTGGCAGAGAGCTGCTTCTCCAGTGTAATTTCTTTCCACTCTTACTTAGCTCAAGAAAAAATGTCTCCTGTGGGAAGTGGAGACATTTGTTCCATTGGTAGATTAATAGCTTGTTCTTAGTCAAGTAAGTACACTATATAAAGGGAACTGGTGCTCCTAACATTTGAAATTACACTTTCTGTAAGAAATTCCAATTGGGATTGTGAGCCAAAGTGAACCACCAAGTTTTGCTTGATCTGGAGGATGGAGATAAGTGCAGGTATTCAAATGCCCTCATAGAGTAATCAGGAAAGACCGAAGAGGCCACATGAAGCCTTCAAGGCAAGATGTATGTTTCATCCTTCTCAGCTGGGGCAGTTAGGCAAGGCTAATGCCTTCTTGATAGATCTAAGAAGTTAAGTGAAACTGCTAATGGTGTTGAGTATTCTCCAAGCAATCCCTCTCTTTTTACAAATAATGTTCTGAGTTATCCTTCCTTAACGTGGTAGGAACACCACAGGATTTTAGTCTTGCAGTTCAGCAACCCATGTCTGTATCTGAAAGCAAGCAACACAAGTCCATTTTTCTCAAGTGCTTTTCTCACACCTGTGCTTTCAGTGCTCTTTCTCCTGCAACATGTACTTCTGAAGCCTCTCTCCCAGCATCTCTGGTCTTTGACTGGCAGAACGGTTTGTTTTGTGCACTACTTCTCCATCACACAGTTATTTCTCTCATCAGGATTCATGGATGTTGATTGTCATCACCACTATTTTCTTTCTCTTTTTCCATGTAGGGAATTCCTGGTGCTCCAGGTGTTCCAGGTGTTACTGGAAGCCAGGGGCCACAAGGTGATGTTGGAGCTCCTGTGAGTAAAATCAATTAATAGTGCTATATTTGGTGTTGTGCATTAGTTGGTTTCTGATCCTGAGTTCATTGTTTTACAGAACTTCTCAATATTTATAGCTTGTGATCTGTTTGAAGTTAGTGGCTAAGCAAAACCTCATTTTGGTCTTTCTTTGTTCATTCTTCATAATTGAATTTATTTGTTGATCTTACATACAGTGTTTGGAATATAGGGATTAGAGAGTCAAAACATAAGACTAAAACACCAAAATTAAAAACACAGAGTTATGTGAATTTTTAGTCTGTGTGTAGTTTCTTCTTGTTTTTCTTTGCACTTCAAGCAACTCTTGGGAAATTAAAGTATGCCATTTATTAACCTGAATGTTTCTAAAATATTATTCTGATTTTCAAACTCTGAAAATATTACATGAATAAAAAAACAGCTTTCGTGGTTACTCTGGGTTTACATCACGACAACTGACTAATGATCAGGGCTTTTTCTAGAATGTTATTATAAATTGACCATCAGTTTCATTGAGTGGAAAATTACACTCTCTATACCTAAAATTAGTATTAGGAACCTCTAATACTAAGTTTCTTTCAGATATTATTTTCTTTATTATATTTTTAAAAGCCCAGTTTAACTAGAAGAAAGGAATAAAACTGTAAACTGAGTATGTAAATTACATAAAAGAGAAGATTTACAGTGGACCTCCTTTTCTCTGTAACAGTTCAGATGATATTGTGTATTCACATTTTAACATTTGACCACTTGGTTACTTATAAAGTCTGCTCATTTTTTTTCTAGGTATCACAGTAAGCAGTCTATTTAATTTTTACAGACATTAGAATGGGACAGCATTTATTTTTTACTTCATTTGTAGAATAGACTTTTGTTTTCAAAATCCACTTTGCTTTGGAGATTTAGTCCAGTGCAAGCATTTTTATTTCATTAGGTGGAAATGAAATGATGGATAATATATAAGCAAAGATAACCTAATGCCCAGTTCTGCATAGTTGCTGAGCGTAATCATGAAATCAACTAAAGAGATTTGATGAGCTATGGAACTTATTACTATCAATGTGTAACATGCTGACTATTCAGTTCCTGTCCAAACATGTTCCAGATATTGAACTAAATTTCCTACAGTGTAGATATTCCTGTGAGTCATGTAAGACTTCTGCTGTGAATGTTTAGACTCTAGTAGTTCTGAAAAAACAGCTAGATGGGTGAAAGATCATAGATCTTCAATAACTAACTGTCTTTTCTGAAAGGCAGAGTAATGGAAAAGAGGCCTAGAAACAATCTTGCAGTCTTTGTAGGAGATTCATCTTTAGCAGGATAGAATAGGCTGTGCTTTAACCATGCATCAGGCAGCTGGTTCCCTCTTCATGCAGACCTTTCCTTGCTTCAGGAGTTCCTGAGAGATGTCTAGCCTAGCCATAAAACCTCCACTGGTGAAGCTGTAACTATCTTAGACAACTTGTTCCAATCCATAATGATCCTTACCATCATTACAGTATTACATTATCTTTAATGTCATACTTAATTTTCTGTGCAATTTAATCCCATTGCTGGCTCTGTTCATAGCAGATGCAGAGTATCGGTGCAGCAAATGCTACAAATTTCAGACCGATATTCCAATCAGCCTTCTCTTCCTTATACTCAATGACAATTAGACCCATTTCAGCCATGTGAAATGCGTCATCTGGTGGCCTGCCCTTGCTGCCATTTTAAACAAGAGAATTCAGTATGTGACAAACCCCTGGGAGAAGTTATTGTTGCCATATAGTTACCAAAGGTGAATGTTCCGTTGAGTACTGAAATAGAAAAAGTGTATTTGTTATTATCACATTGCCTCCTGAAACCTTGTGCCTTGGTTGTTTTTTCTCCTTTTACTGTGATGCTGCTAGGGACACAATGGTTAGGTGTTAAAAATTTTGAGCAAGAACAAAATAAGAATTAATTTTGTATTGAATTTTTTCATAGGGTCCCCCTGGAGCTAAGGGTGAAAGGGGTGAGCGGGTAAGTCTACACTCACGTTAGCCACCATTTTTAACCTTTCTGGCTTTCTGTCTCATAAAAAGCTTTATCCAACAAGTTATGTTTCTCTGTGTTTACATGAACAATAGTTTTCTCTGTGCAGTCAAGCAAACTTTCCTTCTTTGTCCTTCATTGTCTTTTATATAACTACATTAATGTTTTGAAGGTGAAAGTATGTGTCATTAAACATGTCCCCAGGTCTCTCATTAGGGTTATCTTCTCAGACCTCTGTTTGCTGGCTAAAAACAGGGAACCAAGGAAATCTCAACACTTCCTTACCTTTCTTGTCATCTGTGAGGACATAATCTCTGAAGGATAATAAACGTCTTTCATTGCTATAAGTATTTTCAAGACAGAAATGATGTAAAAAATTGTGTTATGACACTGCTGCTGCTGTGATCCAGGGTGATCTCCAGTCCCAAGCAATGGTGCGTGCTGTGGCTCGTCAAGTGTGTGAACAACTCATCCAGGGTAAGTACATTGATAGTTCATATGCTTCTATCTCTGGAATGGATCATTTCCTCCCACAGTTGCTTACAAATAGGATGCTTTTCAAAGCATCCCAGGGCATCTGTTTGTTTTAGGCTAGACAGTCAGGATTTATGTTCAACTAGACTTATGTCCAACTGGATTTATGTCCAACTAGCACTGATTAGCATCAGCCATCTAAAAAAAAAGCCTGAATTGTCTCCAAACTATTACAGTGTACAGAGGCCTTGCTGTAACAATTACAAGTTTTTATAGACATTAAATACAAAAAAACCTACCAAAGCAAGGAAATAAAATTCTACACAATAGTTCTTCCATTTTATGTGTACTTCCTAAACCACTATCCACCAGTAGGCACACAACTTCGCATTATCAAAACATGACAAACCACAGCCTTGAGGACCTGCCAGTGCTCCATTCAAACTCAGTTGAACCAGATTTTCCACTGCACTTGAAAATTATGACTTTTTTTTCTTGACAGGTCATATGGCAAGATATAACTCAATTCTGAACCAGATTCCAAGCCAGTCTGTGTCAACACGAACCATTGCAGGACCTCCTGGTGAGCCTGGTCGGCCAGGGGCTCCAGGGCCACAGGGTGAGCAAGGATCACCAGGCATGCAAGGGTTTCCAGGAAGCCCTGGTCAACCAGGAAGACCAGGAGAAAGAGGTAGGCTTCATACTTCACATATACAAAAATATACTCTTTCCTGGTATTCTGATATTTAATATTCCTGATACAAAATCTACTTCCCTCTTCTTGATTGCTTTTGTCTCCTGTCTGAATGTGAGAACAATAGTTTTCTCATGAGTTGACTGGTGAGCTCAGCACAGACCATAATGAAAGCTCTGGAGACTCTCTGTCATGAAGGTAATGCAGGTTTTGCCAAGTGTGATTTGGCAGGACCAGACAGAGGTTTAATGCCTAAACTGCTGAAGATTGGTGGCATCTAATTGGGCACATCCCATCACATCATGCTTTCATCTTAGTAGGACTCTGAAGTGAGCCGGATCTATAAATGTGTAAGTAAAGGAGCTTGTGCTAAACTTGAAATGTGGCGGTTTAAATATTTCTAAGTTATCATCTGAAAGGAGTACGGTTGATAAGAAGGGGAAAAAATGCTAGTTTATGAGGGGTTGAGAGGATCAAGGAGAAGAAATTGTGAGATCAGTGAGAAGTAATACAATTTTAATACAATTTACTTCATTTACAAGAATTCTCTTCTATATTCTTATGTGTAGGCTAGATCCCCTTCTCTTTTCTTCCACCATTGTTGTCTAATAAAGAAACAGGCTCCATGTTTTGATTTACTCTTTCCCTGTGCAGCCCTGGCAATATCCAGTGTACCAGAGCAGCACTCACCTCACAGAGGTAGTACTGAGTAGATCTGTAATTGTGAAAGTGCTTTGAAGACCATCACACAAGGAAGTGACCGAAAACCCAAGAGAAAAATGCGATATTCAAAAGTGATGAATTTGTGTTGCTGCTACAAAAATCTGCTAACGGGGATTTTGAAAATTAATTGCTATGAAGGCTGTTCAGGTCGGGAACTTAATGGTTGCAGTTCACAGTAGCCATGATGATCAGAGTTAAAGCATTGTTTTGAAAAGAAAGTCTTTGAGTGAGCCTGTGGGTCCTTCCTTCTCCTCAAGACTGTCATTCTAATTACCTTCTCAAAAAAAGGGGCAAGGTTCAGGGTACTAGCCTCTCAGTCACGCTGCTGCCTGCTCCAGCTCAGTGAAGACCAGACATGGTCCCTAAAAAAGGAGGAATTAGGGGGTGGGATGCAAGTAGGAAAGAAAATTGGAAGAGACAGCAGGTGATAAACTGACTTTAAAAAGTGGTGGCCTGGAGAGACTGAATGCAGATATCAAGGGAGTTGCTTAAAATACTGGTGTATTTTATTTGGCTTCTCAGGCAGGAGCTGTTTAAGCACACAGAATATTTTGCTGGGGCTTCAGGAATGGTGGCACCAAAATGCCAGGCTATGAAAAGCATTGTTGGGCATTTAGCATGGATTTTCTTTTGTATTTGTTATGTTGCATCCCAGACCCACATGTTGTACTACTACGAAATCACAGAGTAATTAGATATAGTCATTTAAATAAAACATGGCGTGGGTGTAACCCACTGTTGGTAATACTGGTATCTGGGAAGCAGTATTGTCAATACAGTGGGTACAGAAGGGGAAAAAACACATTAAAAAAATAGTATCTTTTCCTCTCTGTAAAGATAACTGATGTTAGAAGGGAATTATTTTGGCAGGTAGTGCTTGTGAGGAGTTCCATACCTGGTAGAGATCAAGTTCTTATCGAACAGCATATTTCAAGAATGATAATAAGTCAGCCAGAGCTCTCTGCAGATTTTCGAAAATGTGATGCCAAACATTGGGAGTGTTTTACAGTATTTGTAGCTTAAAATGAGATTGTTTTAAGAAAAAAGAATCTATGTGTATATTTAAAGACAAAATAATTGTCTTTATTTGGAGTGAAAATGGTTTTTAGGACATTCATGTAACTGGAGCCTTGCACAGAACCTGGAAGGAAGAGGAAGGAGCTCCTTCAGAACCTAGGAAAAATATGGAATAATTTATTAGTCCTTGAGGATTTAATTTCTTCAGAAGCAACTGAAATTTTAAACTGATAGTGTGTCTGATGTAGTAGCAGTTTATTTAACAGAAATACACCTTTTGAGTTGTACAGACCCTGGGGATATTTCAGAATCCATTACTAAGGCATTGCTCTAAGCTAACTCCAAAATGCAGCAGTGAAAAGCAAAAATTATTTTCACCAGCTTCTCGTGCTCATTGAGATTGATGGGAAGTTTCTTGTGCATTCCCAATTCTCCCTTGATTTCTGACTACGTATCATACAGTGAAGTAGCAGATTAAAATTGCCCTGCTTCTGCATGGAAAGGGTTTTACTTTCCAGTGACTACAGTGAGGAGTATAAATGGACTCAGAGCCCATTCCGTGCTGTGTTCTGAAGCATTGTTTGCATTTATCTTGTTCAGCAAGTCACAACGTATAGTCCTGTCCTGAAGATTTCCAGCCAGCGACTTGGAAGTGTTTATGAACAATGTGTTTCTTTTTGCTGATGTCATTGGCATTTTGGTTGTATATGAGATCAATTTAATGTTCAAAACCAGTGCCAGATTAGCAACGCTGAAAAGTCCCCCTCCACCTCTAAGTACAGAAAATAGAGTGCAACAGTGACAGCAGTGTCCAGAAGGTAATAGACAGGAAAAGGGAAAAAAGACCTGTTGTTTATCTAGTAGAGTGTGGCTTTTTTCCTCTCAAGCTGTTGGGATTGCTGCAAGAACCTGTTACTGCCTCTGAGCTGAGTAGCAAGGTGCTGCTAGAGCGGGAAGAGAAAAGGTGGGGGGAAGCCAGACATTTCTTCCTTCTCACCTCTCCTGCCCACCACCCGTTCAATCCCAGCCTCTGAGAAGAGGGAACTTCTGAAAGCGCGTGTGGAACTGGTTAGAAATCATGCACTGAATGAGCTTTACTGGAAAATGTCAGCAGTGAGAGATCTTGACACCAGTGAACTTCCCTGCTAACTTGCCTGGCCAATACCTTCTTTCCCCTTGTTTACCTTGTCACTCCGCCAGGCGTTAATCAGACGTTCTGGAAGGGAGCTTGGACTGAGACAGTGTCCTGGAGTTTTGCTAGAAACCTCCACTTGAACTTCTAGCTCCAGAGTGTCCCATTCTTTGATATATTCTCTTACTAGTAACACACTGAACTGGCCCTTCTAGAATGTCCACCTCAGTGAGAAAGGATAAGTCATTCTCTTGACACATTCAGTTCTCAGTGTCTGTTGCCAGCCAAGATCTGTTTTTTTCCAGGGTAAACATAAGTGAATGGATTAGGATCACACTGAGACATTTGTTACTTGGTTTTCCTAGCTGATTATTGCTTTAGCTGTACACTGCGGGGTCTTACCTGTTGGGTTTTCCTAAGGATATGAAAAGAATCATTTGTGGCAATCTCAATATTTGTTAGCAACGTTAACATTTTATTGCTGCCCATTTGAGCTGGACGGGTGATTGTCCTGGTTTGAGTTAGAACCAAACCAATTCTTTTCAGTGATTTTACTTTTCATCCAAGTCTCTTCTGACTAACTGCACTTTCTGAAATTGGCAGCGTGTTTTTGCAGACAGTGTCTGCTTCTAGCAGTGATAACACTTGATTTTTAGAGTTACTACCAAAGATTGGTGTGCAGAGTAAGGTCACTGCTAACTCTTGTGTACCACATCAGGGGGTGCAGAAAGTGAAAGGCCACACCTGTGGGAGGAGTGGCCAAGGACAGGTGACCCTAAACTGACCAGCGAGGTATTCCAACCCATATACGTCATGTTCAGTATAAAGCTGAGGGATCATGAAGGTCTCAACCCTTTCCTGTTGGCCTTTCCCCGGCCTTTGCTTCCCATCTGCCTTCAGGACCCTTGCCTTCTGCTGGCCTTCACTTCCCTTGGGGGGCCTTCTTGGACTCTTCCCTTTGGCCTTCCCTTCTTGGACCTTCTTGTGTCTTTGATCCCGATTTGTGTGTTCCTGAACCCGGTTCCCATCTGCTGCTAAGTCCAGTCTGGGACTTTGCCAGTGCCTCTACAGCCTCAGTGGTGACGGTGATGTAATTGCCATCAGGGGGAGGTTGGGTTCGATACTGGTTTTGTTTATATTTATATATATCCCATTTTATTATCATTATCTTCATTAAAGCTGTTTTAGTTTTCCTTTCTAATCCAGAAGCCTCTCTCTCCTTCCCTTGCTCTCGCATTTGGGAGCGAAGGGGGCCGTAAGTCTCTCTCTCTTCTCCTCTATCTCTTCCTCTATTTGAGGGGGGAAGAGGAGTTACAGAGAGTGTCTGTTGTAGGTCTGGTGGACTGACCCTAAACCTCGGCAGTGATTTAAAGGTTAAAGAGACCACACTGTGTTATCAGTCCCCTGTAGTACATAATCCCAGATAAAGTTTTGTTTTCTTACATATTTGCATAAGTATAGGAGTGTGGAAAAAACCGAATCAAACCACTGATTATTCATAGCACTCATCTCTATTTTTATTTAAACTACTTCACAGCACCAATTTCTATTTTTTATTTCAGCTAGCTTGAATGTCTTTTGTTTTGATTTGTTTATGAACTGGGACTTAAATAACTAGTGTTTGGCATCTTAGTGCTCAGAAGGTAGTTGGGCTTCTGAAAAATAATATAAAAAAGCAAAGATTTGGTGTGTTTTTTTCTTCTTTTTTTTTCAGTTATTTTTATAATACAGGGGTAGTTTTCACAACTTTCAGGAAAAATGTAAAAGCCATAGTAAAAATTGTGCTGAGGCACTGCTAGCTTTCAGATGCTGCAAAAGTGCAGCTATTCTTCCACTACTGGGTGGACTTTAGCTCCTCTGATGTGTCCTGAAGTGATGCACAAAACCTATGGCTGCTCACTCCATCCCACTATGACTAAAATACAATAAATACCTAAGCTGTCATTGGGGGAGTCACTATTCTCAAGTACAGCTTCATCTGTATTTGTTTCCTGGCTTCATATGAAAGAGTTAATCATGTGTTATCAAAAGCTCTGATGGCATAATGCCAATGGAATTAAATGGAGGTTTTGCCAGTAGAGTCAATTAAATATTTTGATTTCCAACTTCAGCTTCATCTGGATTAAAAAAAAATCACCCTGTGTTGTTATACACTGTAGGTACAACTGGGCGTCTTTGAAAGAGGACATTTTTGGGAGCAGTTCATTTTTTCTTAATTGCAATATGCAGTTCTCCTCAAAGGACAGTATTCTCTTAAAAAACAAAAATAGATGAGATTTCCTTTTGTGCAGAAACTATGGACATTTTTTTTTTTTTTGCTAGAGAATGTGTTTATGATCTTGGTTTTGTTTTTAATAACTGATGCTATCAGAGGTATCTTTAGTAGAACATTGGAAGTAATTGATTTCAGGTGCTTGTGATCTCCATGGGGCTGAACCCAAGCCATTGCTTGGGGACAAGACATAAAGAGGTGGTTAACCTGAAGGGGGAGAGACAGTTTGATGGTATTGCTGAAGTATGTCGGGAGCACAAATATGAAAACTGTTACTAGAATCTGAGGCTGCTCTAACTCAAATTTTGATACACACTTTTATCCCTGAGAGTGATAGACCACTGCAGTAACTTACATGGAGGGTGATGTCTTGTCCAGTTGACTTTCTGTAAGCTATGCTCTGATGAAACGCAAAGATGACCTTGATAGCAAAATGGATGAATTTTGAATGTTCTGTTATTTATAGGAGGGAGCCATTAACTATGACCAAGAAGCCTCTGAATCCATTATGTTATCGCATTAAAGAGCTTTAGTGGAAAGTCCACTAGGGAAGCGCAGGGAGTGCTTGGTTTTAACTCCCTGAGTTTTGCCTTAGGAGTAGAGCATTCTTGCTTCAGTGTTTATGTTCTCTTTCACTTGGGTAAACTTTACTGGAAATTAGACTAAAAGAAACCTGAAGTAGAGTTGTATCTTGGACTTCATTATGTTTACTTTAGGAACTTGATATCCATGTGATTTCAAAGAACATTAGCCCTGCACAAGAGCTTCATAACTTGTTCCAGAATGAACATTGTATTCTTAGCCTGAGTAGATTTGCTCCATGTTTATCATTTCTTATTGCAGTTTATTTTGTGAACATCACATATAGGAGTTCTCTTGTGGGTAAAGAATAGTAATGGAGTGCATGGAAGGCTGTGATTTGAAAACATTGTGGCCATTGTCTTTGAAGTTGCCATGTAATGTTATTGTACAGTAGGAAAAGCAATTGTCCCTGTACTAAACATCTGTGTAGATTCCAGATGGTTATCATGGGCCAGTGTTCTTATGATCAAAGCAATCCACACATACAGACTTTGCCTTTTGCAAATGGCGAGCATCTCCTTACAGGGTGTGTATGGTAAGAGATCATTTAGATGAGTTTACCTTGTTAAAAAGCCTGTAGCAGAAGTAGTGAACTGCAACAGAAGAGTCTCTCCGTACGTTTGAAGCAAGCCAGCACTCAGCAAATTTTTCCAAATTATCTGGAAACTGCATTTGGAATGCAGAACGAGGTTTGTGAAATTTGTCTTTAGAATGTGTGGAATTCAGCTGTTGATCACAGATTATATGTTTTTTTGACTTGACAACAAAGTTGTGCAACCAAAGGAAATAGAAGGTACAAAACTGAAACAGGACATACATAAACTATGCCTGAACAGTGGCAAAAAGCCTTGTAGAGGTAAGACAAAGAGCTTGTCATGCTTTGGTTAAAAATGCCATGCTCAGTATGGAGTTAGTGATTGTGGTGGTGTGGCCTGTGTTTTCCATGTCATTGAGCTACATGATATATTGCTCTGGAAGCCTCCTGTTCTGTAGAAGACCTAGAACTCCTCTGCAGATACTGCATCCCCTATAATTCAGGAGACTCTTACTTTGTAAACTTGATATGAGCAAGTTGTCAGTGATGGGTTTTAATTGCAGTTTTTTCCCACAGTTAGTGTTTGTTCTTACTTATTTTCTTCCATCAGGAAGGAAAAAAAAATCTTCTACGGCTCCTTGCAAAAACAAGGTGTCCTCTAGATATTTTTCTCTAAGAGGTAACGGTTACCTGAGCAGAAGGGAAGGAAGGAGGGGCCTGTCAGCTGAAATTGTAGATACTGCCCCATCAAGGGCAGCAGCTGGTTTCTTTCTACTTAGTTTTTATGAAGGTGCTCTTTAGTGGCTTTGATTCTGAAAGTGTGGAAGCTGTCAAGCAGTGAGAGCAATTACCAGTGCTGGGAGGTCTGGAAAATGGGGGGAAAGTCCTACAAACCAGCCTGGATTTGGTGTCTTTGAACCATCCAAATCAAACACAGACTTTATGACAGTTTCCAAGTCGCCAATGGAAACTCAGGGTCTGGAATCCGTAGTTTTGACACCTACTTTAGTTCAACTTCACTTATTGTGATCGCCTCATATAGAAAGTGTTTTTATAGGATGCCGTCGGAGTGGTGCAGAAGGAGATGGAAAGCTGGAAGAAGGTAGTACCTTCTCTGGATTACTGGATCTGTGATCTCCATGGATCAGACCCAACAATAGAAATTTAGGGCCATGAGTAAGTGCAGGAACACAACTCAATGGCCGTGCATTTGGAACATCAGCGTTTTGTGACTGGGAAACTCAGATTGGGCTTCATTTGGGAGGACAGATTTTGACTGTGCTGAAACTCCTTTCTTTAATTTATAGCAAGGCTCTGCAATAACCCACAATGTCCCTCTCAAATTATGTGTAGAACCATCTTATGCTGAACCACTGTTTGGTGGGTGAATGTTTGAAGGAAAATTGACTGTAGCATTAAAAATTTGACTTTTCTGGGGCACACAATAATTTATAGGCAGCTTTGTGAGGCTCTGAGGATTCTTCTGACTTACAACAGTTGTACCTTGGTATAGTCCAGAGGCAGCTTTCCAGCAGGAAGTGCAGTCTGGAAACTGGCCGATGCCTCTGCATACCACCTCGGTGAAACCACCATGGCAGCAGGAATGTTTAAGGCCCCAGGAATGCCATGTTTCCCTTGAGAGGCCATCAGGGAAAGGAGGGAAAAAGAAGCAAATAATTCTCTTTTTTTACCTCTTTCCTTCTCTGCCATCTGTTTTTAGATGAAAAATAACATATGGAACCATAATCCTGGTTAAATAATAAATGCTGCAGACAGTTTTCTTCAAAATGTGACTCTGATGAGTACTATTTCCTTAGGTTTACCAGGCGAGAAAGGAGACAAAGGCAATCCAGGTGTTGGAACACAAGGACCCCGAGGCCCACCAGGATCTACAGGTAAAATTGTTAACATTTGAAGCATCTGGATTAGACCACTGAGACCCATATGCAAAGCAGGCAAGACCTGCATGGCTCTGTCCTCCACTTCTAAGGCTTCAGCAGCAGAAGAGTCAGTAGTTCAGGCACCTTCACTTATCATAAAGTTTTTACTATGTAATATGACATTGAGATGTGCCACATGATGGTGTCATCAGCCGCAGAAGGATTTTCCTTTTCCCTCTAATAAACTGCTTCTCCAAACCTTTTCTTTTTTATTGTTCTAAGTATTTTTTCAGAGATGGAGTCTGGAAGGGGAAAAAATTAATCTGGATTAATTGCATTTGTTTTCTTATTAACTCAAGGTCATACCTCACAGTGACTTGACAGAGAAATGTATGTTAAGCAACCACATCAATCACATGGATTTATATTTAGCTCCCGAAAAAGCAGAGAGAGTGATATCCAGGTCCTGTTGAAGCAGGTGTAAAACTGCATTGACTTCATTAGGATGTTGCGGCCATCAGGGCACTGGTATGAAGGCACAGCGTTACCCAGGAGCTGTAGTGAAAGGGAGTGGGGAATCAAGAGCTGCGCGGGCACCCAGGGCTGTCCAGCCTCGTGAAACTGCCTTTCCAAACATCTGATGCTTGCTGAAACATGTGCTCTACTACAAATGACTGGCTAAAAGCTGTCCCTGGCAAGGAAGATGAAGCAGCGGCCAGAGAGGAGGCTCATCAGGAGCAGGTCTCTTCTCTGGCCACTGCTTCATCTTCCTTTCCAAAAGGCAGCTGCTTGCCCAGGGCAGTCAGAGCTGGAATGTCCATATCCTCCACTCAAGCTATCGCCTAGAAGTGTCTGTAGCACACTCAGAGCCATGTTTTCAGGCCTGGGAAGATGACCTAACTCCTTGCTTTTATGAAAGACACTACTCAGATGTTTCCTCTCCCCCTTCTATGCAGGACCTCCAGGAGAAAGTCGTACTGGCAGCCCGGGCCCACCAGGATCTCCAGGCCCACGAGGTCCTGCTGGTCACATGGGACCCCCGGGCTCACAGGGTCCTTCTGGCCCACCGGGGTACTGTGATCCATCCTCCTGCGCTGGTTATGGCATGGGAGGTGAGTAGTCAGGAGCCAGGGCGGCTGCTGTTTGCAGAGGCAGGGGTGGCATTTTCTAACAGCCAAAGTAAGATGGAGGCTGCTGGTGAACCTCGCACTAGCTCCCTAAAAATGTGTGTGTCCAATGCTGCTGTATTTTGTGGGGCTGCAGCATGAAGAGAAGGTGGCCCCAGAGCAGTGACCAAAGGAAGTCCACCATCTGATCCCAGCCTGTAAAACGGATCCTGCGTAGTGGGTTTTTGTCCTGTACGTGTTTGTGTAGCTGTATGAGCCTGCTCCATCTCCACGGTCTGTGTGTTGAACCCCCACCTCCTAATGTTTGTGACAGCAGAGTTTTTACATCTGTAGTTTTTCAGACGTGTTGCTCAACTTCCCCTTCTGTGTGCCCTGAATGGCATGAGAGCATGACCCTTACTAAACCCCTAGTAGTGTAACCTGACACAGGGATGCACGTGTCCGTCAATAACCAGTGATGCAATCTGGAGAAAATGATCCTTTCTACATCTTCTCTGTATCCTGCTTTCCCGTCTCGTTATAGCACGGAGAGGCCACGGGAGGAAGTTAACACAATTGCTGAAAACTGTCGCCCATCCTAAAATTGAAATTTGTTAGTAAAGCACTGGTTACTACAGATGTTACACATAAGGCGTGTATTTGTTTGATGGTTACGGTTTAATCTGCCCCTGAGCTGATTTGTATGTTTTACTTACCTGAATGTTTTTGTTGTCGTCTCTTCCTGTCCTTTCCTCCTCACTTCCCCTCCCCGTTGTTCATTTCCTGTTTTAAGGCCCAATCCCTTACAATGGCTACCAATCCAGAAGGTGAAAGGCTCCCTCTGGTTCAGGGCTCATTTGGCTGAAGGTCAGAGATGGACGCTGAACTGCTCTGTGCTTTCCATCAACGACATTGACTACCACTAATGAACTTACTAGCTGCTGTACATGCACTTAGCTTCCTTGCACTGCTAGAAAGTGTTGCCTGGCCCATTTTTGCCTGTTGATCATGTATTCTGGACTGTAATTGGAATAAGCTTGAGCAGGCAGCTTGTGCAGCGTATGATAAGCACAGTATTACAGCTGGACATTTGACAAACTCTGGTGGTGGTGGTTTCCAACTAACTTGGCTGTCTGTTGGTGGGTTTCCAATTGCTCCAGCTTATTAATTTTGTTAAATGTTTTCACTGTTCCTTTATGTGAAGAAAAGATGCGTATTTAAAAATTATATATATATACACACACACATTATATATAAATATATCTCTATATAAAATGACAATTTCCTAATGAGTGCTTTAATTTTCTACCCCCCCTTCTCCTGTGCTAACCGTATGAATACTCTTGGTGGTGGTGGGTTAAGGTGGATACGGTGAGCCAACTGATCAAGACATCCCAGTAGTGCAGTTGCCACATAGCTCCTACCAAATCTATGACCCTGAGGACCTTTATGATGGTGAGCAACAGCCGTACGTAGTTCACGGGTCCTACCCCTTACCATCCCCATACTCCCAGTCCTCCTATCCATCACCTCATCTTGCTCAACCAGAGTTTACTCCTGTTCGAGAAGAGATGGAAGCCGTTGAACTGAGATCCCCAGGAATTAGCCGCTTCACAAGGAAGATAGCCAAAAGGAGCGTCAAGACTCCAGTACGCAAAAAGGCAAATGGAAAAAACCCCTCTCAATGAACTGCTTAAAAAAGGGAAATATTTTAGGTGCTTCTGTGGTTGGCCTTTTGTCCAGGGGCTAACCTGTCACGGAAGATGTTTACAGGCTTTTATATTAAAGGAGAAAAAAGTGTACAGGACCAGCTGACACCGCAAATAATGGTAATTATCTTGCATGCCAGAAGCTTAGTATGTTAGTGGGTTGGTGCTAGATGATGATGAAAGGTCACTTGTAGATCTTTTTCTGGAGTTCTGTTCCACGCACTATTCAAACCGCCTCCAGCTCATTGGTGTACGTAGAACCATTCAGAAAAGTTCATGTTTTGTTCCCCGTGTTTCTCCAGTTGATGATGTTGTTAGTTGTGGATGAATGGCTTTGCTAGCAGAGTAACGCGACTAAACTCCCGAGAGACCGATGCAGAACCAGGTTTCCTTGACCCCAGCTATTACACGTGCAAAAAAAAATCTTATGTTAATGGATTTTTTTTTTTAACCCACATTATATAAATACATGAGAATGTTCCGTGGGAGCACACTGATAATTTATTGTGAACCTCTTTCATTTCTGTTTTGTATGCAAATAAAAGTGGCAAGCTTTTATATGTTAATTCTGTATTTGCTTGATTTTTAACTTAGAACAATTGCACAGCTCTTCAGGGGAGAGAATGTTAAGAAAGTACATTCTCCTTTTTCAATGCGAATGACATACCAGAGTGGAAAGACTGGCGGCAGGTAGCCTTGCAAAGGCAACTTTAACTAGCTGATGATGAGGAAGGAAACCCCAACTGCTTGAGGAGGACAAAGCAATTCAAGATGTTAAACCACGTAATTTCTAGAGTGACTCAATAAACAGTTTTGAATAGCACTATGGAGACTACGCATGAAAGCCAGATTTGAAGAAGCAGAACAAAAATATTCATACATTTAAGTTGAATAATAGATTTGGAACAATTAATCCAGCCCTCCAAAGACAGGGAGAGAGGAAGGCCTGTGGATCCCAGGACCATGTTCCTGCTCACCCCTCACAGGGTTTGGTCTGTTCATGCTCAGTAAGGAAAGACCTGTGAGCTCTTGCTTCTGGCCACTGCCAGACCCTGTCAGCTCAGCAGGAAGAAGACAAACAGGGACCTTTGCTGTGTAATCACAAATTATTTGGCCTAGAATTCAGCCTCCCGGTAACACAAACCATTTGTACGTGTGACCAACACCCCCAGCTGTGCGTATCCCAGGGCAAGTTCTACTGTTGGCCATTCTCTCTCTCACCTGTAACTCCCAGAACCTCCTTGGACCAAGGTGAGGAAAGTTGATCGTCACTGCCTTACCTGAGCTTGAATTTAACGAAGAAGGCAGAAAAGTGTAACATAATTTTAAGTTAAGTTGCTTAACTCCAGTGTACAGAACACCGAGGCACCGGGAGCATGGCTCTGTGCATATACGTAGGCAGCAGAGCCTGGCACACAGAGCTGACAGATATTAAAATTCAATGCAGGTTATGGGTACAGCACATGATTACTTTCCCTCCTGGCACTCGGCTGTGAACACCCCTGTTACCTTACCCCATGTGCACTCTGTCCCCTCCCTGGCTGGTGCTCCCCCGCCCACCTTGTACTGACAGCTTTTAGAGCCTCCCCCCATGCTGTGCCAAATCACAGATCCTGGGGAAGGGACTCTGAGAAGGGCACTGATGGAAAATCAGTGTTCAAGCAATTGTGCCTGTGTTGTCTCAGAAAGACCCTGAGCCTCACCTTACCCTTCATAATGAATTTGCACCCCAGACTGATCATCAAGCAGTGCCCTGTCCAAATCTCAGGTTTCTGTGGGACCAGGCAAAGGGGTAGCACAAAACCAGGGATGTAGAGAAGACAGCCCAGACAAAGGCAAACACTTCAAAGTGAGGTAATCAGTATCATTTGCTGTACCTGAAATGGATGGTAATCCTCGAGTGCGCCTGTGCTGTGCGGTTGGTGTCCCCTACGTCGTGCCCCTCCAGCAGCTCCTGCACCAGGCCCCAGTTGCCCAGGCTGGAGGAGCAGCTGGAAGCAGCGCTGCACTCTTCTGCCCACGGGCAATCCAGGTGCCCCAGCCACCAGGGTCCCCGGCTGTGGGACACGACCCAAGCAGCTGCCAACGCACCCCTCTTCTGCCTCACACCACATGGGATGTGCATGCAGTGGATTAAGCAAATGAAGAAATTACTTGGAGGGTAATAACGTACACATTTGTAATAAGCATACCTAGCTTGTAACAACTTTATAACTTCATGTATATACTAAAGCACAAACTTTAATTGCACTAGTTAATTTAACTCTATAATGCCATTTACTGGCACCCTGCTGACCAGAATGCTTCATGTATCACTGGTCAGCTGCTTACTTGCTGGGCATATCTTGGTAACAAAAAATAACTGCTGGGCACCACCAAATTATAAAATATTATTCAGGATTTGTATGCTCACCAGAAAAAGTAAGACACAGAAGCATGGGGTCAACATTTTCTCCAAAATTCAGTCTCTGAACAATCAGGGCTGTCTCATATTTTTCCAGGCTGCCTAAGAAACTTAAAGTTGCTGACTGAAGTACTTAGCACCTGATGCCACCCACATCTTACCAGTAGGGTATTACTTTTTCTTTACACAAAAATGAGCATTTACTTTAACCTACTGCTTTAAAATACTTTTACTAGTTAACTAAATGTGGTTACTGACTTGGAAATGAAGTCTGCACATTTGCTGGTGACGAACATTTCCTGGGATGCCAATGAAATACGACTGTAAATAACACAATGTTTTTCTTCCTGTATGATGCTTGTATAAAACAGATGATATAAACCTCACAAATTTTCCTCACGCAACATTGTAAGACTTGGCAGAAAACACACCAGCATCTTCTACTATACAGATAACAACAGGTGCTTCATTCATTTACACACCAGCTTTGGCTTGAGGGCTGTCAGCAGAAAAGCTGTAATGAACTTCAGGGAAGTAATTTGCAAAAGCAAAATAACTTTTAAGACTTATTTTCCATCATTCAATACTTTAGTTTCCTCATTTGGTTTTCATAATAAAAATGTTGCTGCTTCATTCTTTAATACATTATTCAGGTAAGGAAGGTGTGTTCCTGTGACTTGAATCAAAATCAGATTTGGGCTTAAGAGGGGAGAAGAAGAGTATCTCCACATGATCTGCCTTCACTGTCTGTTATTTCAGTAAGCTCTTGAACAAAATCCATTCTATGCTGGGTTGTCAGCAGATCTACTCCCAGAGAGGAAGAGCCACTTAAGAAACTACACCGCACAGCCCCAAAGGGGTGTTTTAGTTGGTAAGCAGCACTGTAAGTAAGTCCCAAGTGTGCCACCTCCGAAAGCTGTGTCTAGATGGAGCAGTGTCCTGCCTGTCTGCTTTTTAAGAAGGCAGATAGAACGCCAGGGATATCAACTCTTCGGCTGACAATCATGTAACATCCCCGTATCAAGAACAAAATAGTATTAGGAATCTATTAAATACCATTCAGCAGCTAGAAAGTAAAGAAGAGTCCACCTTGATGTTGTCATTCAGCACACCAGAGATTTAAGTGCTGAGCAGACCACAACTAGTCTGAAAAACAGGAACATTATTAAAAGTAGTTCTCATTCTGTTCATTACCTGCCTATGTTGGTTACACCATTCCTGGAGGTCCACCTTTCCAGCCAACATGGTTTGCTGTCTGGATGCAAGGTAGCAGACAGTAGCACCTCTGAAATTCATGCTGTCCCTGCTGCTGTGCAATATTCCAGCAGTAAGTTCTGTTCTGACTGAAGGATCACTCTTCCTGCATCCAAGAAACTGCAGACACTGAGAAATGCTGCAATCTCCTCCCTGTAGCAAACAGACCCTCTGTAAGCACAACCTGATTTACCCTTGGCTTCATTTTCCGTGCTCCAAGCACATCGTATGGCAGAGCCTATCAAAAGATGGCCAAAGCTTCAGGATGAAAAATTACAGTCAGTGACCAAAGGCTTCTTTGGTCATAACGAACAGGATAAAGTACAGGCAAAGCACGTTCTGCAGAAAAACTCCTTCTAGAAGGTTGCTGAAGACTGCCAGATAAACTCCCACAGAACATTAAAAAGAAAAAAAAAAAGAAAGCGACTATCACAAACCTCACCACCTCCTCATTCCTCCAAGACGCATCTTTTAACAGTATTTTCCTTATCTCTGACAGGACTACAGTACCCATACACATACATTTGGTACCTGCACTGCTTCCTCTGAAGAGCTGCATTTTTCTGGTGCAATTAGGCTCTGGAATAAGCTTGATTTCACTTAGCACCTCCACAGTAACTTCAGTGGGTATATTCACCTAAAAAGATAAGGAAGCTGCAGGCCTCCATGGACACGCATTTGTCAAACTCTTACTGTGAGTCTCCTACGGTGCACACACTCCGCATGCTAGAAGAGGCTTTCAGAAGAACCGCACCATCTATTACAGAAATAAACCGCTCAAGCAAGATTTTTACATCCCCAAAGACAGAATGAGTTCTACACGAACAGTTCTCGGTTTCCTTTTCTGAGAGGAAGGGCATCCTCTCACTCATCAAGCTGGGCAAGGCTGGATGACCTGTTTTACCAGAAGAGCCAACCAGACCATTTCCTGACAGTGCCACTGCCAGGAGCTCTGTGACCATAATTATTCACTGCTCTTACTGCATAGAATTCAAGTTCTGCAACTTTTAGAGTGAGATACTTCACCTCAGTAAGCAATGTACTGTTTCCACAGGATGTGACTATTCATCAAAAACTTAATAGATTCTTTAATAATAGTATTAAACCAAATGTAATTAATACCAGACAACACGGGACAGAGTACGCGTGGTATCAACAATATAACAGCCATTCTTAGCTGTCTCAAACACAGGAATTTTTATAATCTTTCCATTGCTAACACCCGTCAAAAACATTCTGTGTGGAAGGGTTAACCGAGATGCACAGTTGCTTCCATGTTCAAGGAATGTTCTTCCTGACGGCACCACTTCTTCTTTTATTATTACTTCCTTCGAAAGTCTTTAGGTCTGGAAAAAAAAAAAAAAAGGCACTTTAAGAAATGTATGGGAATTACAGTGGCTTTGCTTTAAGGATGCAATAGCAGCTGTCTCTTTTTAGTTCCTTATTCTGGTGCTTCAAGGTTTTGTGCTGAAGAATATTATTTTCTGGATGACGTAAAAAAGACAGAACAAGTCAAAGGTATTTACTAAGACCTCTAGGAATTTACAGACACAAGGACTGGTTGGTCAAGGTGCTTCTCACGAGCCACTCCTACTTTCCTTAGCAAAACAAAAAGCATCTTTAACTGAATGCAGTCTCACAATTACTTCAAACACTTGTATTAATTTGTCCCTGCTTAAAAAAAAAAATAAAAAAAAAAGAAAAAGAATAATCCATGCATAAGACAACAATTTAAGAACACAGTCCACCACAACACTACTAGAATAACTGAAACTGCTGATTTAAAGAAAACCCTTTTTTGAATCTTAAAGGCTTTGAAATCCCTCCTACTTGGATGACAAACGTGGAAGGCAGACAACAGCCTGCTGTTTGTAACATGCTGCAATTTCCTATTTGAGCAGATGTCACTCACGCTGCCTGCCACGCATCCACCGGTTGTAAAACCACATTCTCCCTGGACCTACAAGGTTCAGACCAGACCATGCTTTTTAGAAGAATGCTAAGTTAGAAGGCAAATCTACCCCCATAACAGGCCCTGGAGAGAAGTTAGGTCTCTGCCCAGTCACTTCTAAAAGAAGAACAGTGCAGGCTGACACTGGTGTGCCCAGGATGCACATCATGTGTGCACGGCGGGACCGGGCTGCACAGCACAGCACAGCACAGCACAGCACGCTGCACCCACACACAGACACCCCGCCTGCGGCGTGCAGCCTGCTGGACACACAGCAGCCCATCACTCCTGACCGCTTGTCTCATATTCGAATCGAAACGGGTCATTGACCTGTGTCTCACTTGAATGGAACAGGAGATGTAATAACAAAGGTTTTGTGCACATGAAATGAGATAGCAGGTCGGCAGACTGGCTGCGGAGTCGAGTGAAAACAGGCTGGATGCAGGAACAGCTGCAGTCCACGACAGCAAACCAAGGTAAACTTACAATAGTGGCAGATTTTATCACTCCTTTTGTTCATCAATGCAAATTAAAAGCAGATAGCATTGGAAGCAGGGAGCTTACTTTGGAGACAGGGAGCTTAGATGGCTGCAGAGCTGCCATTCAGAAACCAAATACTTAATTAGTCATTAAAATCTTAGTTGCAGATCTACCTTTTCCTCTTTGCCGTGCTGTTGGGTAAGTCATTCATGCAATTCTTGTGCAAGCCTGAAGGTTCTTATGTGAAAGCAACTCTGGAATTCAGTCTCTGCTATTTCAAGTGGATCACACAAAATTTGAGGATTATATGAATTATAAAGAACTATAAAGACAAGCTAGTGTTCATGCTGCAATGAATCATAAAGCTTTGTTTTCCATTGAAATGGCATGTTCTGTATTAACACCTGGACTGCTCTAAGCACCGTATCCATTGCTTACATACTTGCTTAATGCCAGACTTGAACATCCTCCACATTTGATGGTAAGATTGCACTGGAAAGCCAGGTCACATTTCCCAGAATCCTGGATTTCAGTACTCAGACATACTCCATATTTTGTAACTCAGATCTCACCCTTGCATCCCAGAATATCTGTTTAATCATATCACACTGTTTGTGGTGTATTAAGAAGTCAGGATTTTGAACAATTCTCAGCGCTGACTTTGAAGTTTTATCACTGCATCCACCCCAGACATGTGGACCGGTGCCGAAGGACTGGAGATGTGGCACAGCAAAGACATCACTGTCTTGCAGCTTAGTTCTTACTCTTTTTTAATAGGCCAATTCTTCCTCTTGCACGTTGCTCAAAGGATTTTGCATTTTTCTTCAAATTGCACACTTAAAACTTATGCTGGAGTTCCGCAGAGCTGGGGGTCTCACAGCACTTTGTTCTGGGCTGAAAATCCAATTATTTTTCTTCTTGCTTGTAATCTGCATTTCAACCTTAATGCTCATTGTCTTAAGAGTTAAATGCATAAAACATTGGACTCAGTCTGCAGTCTTACAAAGTTAATGAAGCTTAAAGGCAGGATTTTCCACACTGAAACAGTTATGTGAACAAATACAACAGTTTTTAAAGCCTTTTCTATTGCCACAGTAAGCTTTTATGCCTACTAGTACTTGGCTTTTGGAGGCCGCAATCTGTGCTTTTAAAGAGTCCTTGGCACTAGGAAAGCTAAGCCTGGAAAAACACTGCCTTTGGCGAAAGTGTTATAAATTTTGTCAGATGTAGAGTATGAACCCATAAAAGCCTTGTCTCCTCGGAGAGAATTATGAGCTACTTGTGAACACCAATGGAGAACTGATCATTGATAAATGACATAAATCCACGCAAGAGTGTCCTTCTTTGATGGCAGTGCTTTTGCCCTTATGCATCTGGAACAAAGGACATGGTGTCTCCTAGAAGGGATGGTTCAGAACCAAAGGGAAGACTTCACATAGCTTCTTCTCATTCTTATTTTTTAAAGGGTACCATTCTTGGGAAAAAAGATTGCTGTATATTGACAGGAGGCTCCAAGCAAGGGGAAATAAGAGGCACAATGTGGGAACTAGCAGCTCTAAAATCTATGCTGAAAGGCGAAGCATTACGGGTTCACTGAAAATATGCAACATCAGTCTGTGCAGCAGATGTCTGCCACCAAAACATGTAAAAAATTGGTCCCACTAACATTTTATACTCTATATAAAAAGCATTAAGACACAGTCCAGTGAATTCTAAGTAAAATACTCAGCAAATTAAATTAACATCCAACCATGCCACGCCTGTCAGTGCTGCTCTCTTAACAAATACGTTGTCATTGAGTAAAAGAAACTGAAGAGCTGGTCCTAAGCTCTGATTGCAGATTTTAAGCCTCTTAAATTCTTGCAACTTTTTTCCATGCTCATGGGTATCAGAAGAGGAATACAGCTGCTGTAAAATTCTGACAATCCACAGTCACTGAATCTTATAGAAACCGACACATGCACGCAGTTCATACAATCAGTTTTTGATACGGAAAGAAAAGGTTCTTAGTGGTCCCCATTCTAACTGGTAGTGCTTGGTTCGCCCCAAGACTCTGCAGAATTAAGGCATTCCACATAAACGTTGTCCTTTGATATAGATGCCAGCCCTACACTCTTGGAACGGTGAAGAAATCAAGTGGACTAAGATTTTTCTCATTTACAGGGAAACTGTAAATTTTTTGCTCTGTAGAAAATCTGCCTTCATCTTGAAAAGAATTGCGGCTGTTATCTCTTGGTCAGTGACAGCTGGCAATGGCATCTATGTCAGCGAGTGGTAACACAGTCTACACTACAGTGAAAAGGTACAATATCAGGGGTGAATGTGCACACATTTAAAAAACATTCTGAAACTAAGTCCCATTAAATAACAAAATAAGCCAAACGCCTCCTTAAAACATCAAAATCACCGCTATATGCACTTCATGTCTCTTGAGCCTCCACTCGAACTCCCACATCAGAGAAGCTGGGTCACTGACACCAGTAACATTGCTGTTACATACGTTATATTATAAACCATATAGTTGAAAACACTGCGATCCTCTGACATTGCCAGTTAATGATTCTGTAAAAAGCAGAATAAAACTCTGTATTTACTCAGGAAATAAGTTATTGAGAGTGTAAGAGAAAACAGACCTGAACGCAGATTAACAAGACTGAACTGTTAGTATCAATTTCAAAATGGAAAGTGAGACGATAAAGAAAATATTCACTGAAAAATCCTTTAATATATTATATCATCCTCTCAAAAAGATGTCAAGATTAAAAAGCAAAGGTTCTCAACTTCCTGATCTACCTCTTTATAACTTACTCAAGATATCTACAGATTCCAAATAAACGATTAAGGAGGAAAATGGTGGGAAGCCAGTTCTGCCTGGCTCACCACTACAAACTGTTCTCAGCTGCTAGTTCGCAAACACAGTGATCTCCAAGAACAGGACCTGTGAACTACCTGTGGCCCCTGAAGACTCTCTATGTAGCTTGCGGAATTACGTGCTCAGTAGAGCAGGGAGAGGAACAGGTCAACCGGTTTACAAAATTAAAAGAAGTTTGTTTCAAATTTTAAAGATAAAGGACCCGAACATTCTTATTATAAGGCTTTACGAATCTGGAAATTCTTTTCACACCTATTATTTGAATGTGGTGAAATCACAGGCTATCTGTACACTGTGAATAAAGGATAAAATGTCCACCTGTGAACAAACTGTGAAAGGCTGGATCTACACCACTCAACAGAATATGTAAAATGTTGGTGAAATTAAGGATCAAATAGAACAGTCAGCAATCACGTGCTATACTTGAGGGATTCTAAAGACACCTTATATATCCAAGTTAATTTTACTGATTAAAAAAATCAGAGCAATTTGTGAAATCTCACTGAAACACAAAGCTGACTTACTCCTTTTTAAAATTAGAGCCATGAAGACATATTAACAAACTCAAAAGATTAGTTGGAGGGGATAATTCAGATGTGGAAAAGCTTCAGATACCATTCCCCTACAAATGGTTTGGGGGTCCTGGTGGACACCAAATTGAACATGAACCAGCAATGGCCCCTTGCTGCAAAGAAGGCAAATGGTATCCTGGGCTGCAGTAGGGCAGGGCGTTTCCAGCAGGCTGAGGTCTACTCAGCACTGGTGAGGTTGCCCATGGAGTACTGTGTCCAGTTCCAGGCTCCCCAGTACAAGAGAGATATGGACATATTGGAGAGTCCCATGAAAAGCCACAAAGATGATTATAGGACTGGAGCAGCTAACCTATGATAACAGGCTGAGGGACCTGTGCCTGTTCAGCCTGGAGAAGAGAAGGCTCAGGGGGATCTCATAAAATTATATAAATACTTGAAGTGAGGGTCCAAAGAGGATGGAGCCAGGCTCTTTTCAGTGGAGTCCAGTGACAGGACTAGAGGCAATGGGCACAAACTGAAACACAGGACCTACTGCCTGAACATCATTAAACAGTTTTGGTTTTTTTTTTTACTATAAGGGTGACTGAACACTGGAGCATGTTGCCATAAAGGGAGTAGAGTCTCCATCCTTGGAGATACTCAAAAGCTGTCTGGACACAGTCCTGGACAACCAGCTCTAAATGACCCTGCTTAAGCCAAGGAGTTGGGCCAGATGACCTCCAGATGTCCTTTCCAACCAATCGGTCTGCTGTAATATAATGATAAATTTAGAGTTGTTTTTCAGACAAAACCATGTGAAATCTGCATAGACACTGAAGACAGAATTCACAATGACAAGTTTTAGTCTAAGGAGGTAAGTCTCTTTAAGTCATCTCTTTTGCCAGTGAAGAGAGGCGGGGCTTCCCTGGAGTACTTTAAGTAAAGATCCGTTCCGTTTATTCAAAATGGAACTTAAACTACCTGTGCTAAATTAACAGTGAAGTTTGGTTATCATATGTTAGAAGAAGAATAACTTAAGCAGCTTCTCCAACAGCCCCCACCAACTCTAACATACACCACTTTGTCCGGCTGCATAAAACAAGGTTATCTCTAATCTAGGTCAGTTCCCTGATTCTCTTTGTTCTGTTGCTGCGCAAGCAGAATGGAAAGGCAGGAAAAGTGATGGATGATACCTAAAAAACCAGCCATTTTGCCAGAAGAAATGCTCATGAAGCTATGAACTCAGCATCTGAATATCTGAGATGGCAAACTAACAGTACAAAAAGATCTACTTGCATAGTTGCAACTATGATGGGACCATCCCATAATATTCAATAATCTTTTTCAGTATATGAAATGCGCTCTTCCTAGGGTATTTTTCCTGTCAAGTTGGACAGGACTGAGACACTTTCCAAAAGTTAAATGTGTTCAATCTTCAACTCCTGGAGTGAATACTTATTTCCATCAGCTCTGAACAGACTTGCTGCACAGTTCAATCTTTATTAAATTCTTGTCAGCACATTCCAGCAAAGATGTTTCCCTCTGCCTAGCAATGTTTTGTGGAGGTAAAACAGCCTCAGAAAAAATAAAGGAAAATAGGGCAGTGTCACTCTGTGAAGGCCAAATCATCATCAATCCATGTTATACTGCAGACTGCAGTGTATCTTGATTTTAAAAAAAATAAAATATATAGGCCAACTGCACCGCCTTATTTCTAGGCAAGAGAGAGACCACCGTGTAACACAGTCCTTACAGCAGACATGAAAAATAGCTATACTTCAGAGAAATAATAAGGTTAAGGCTTGAGTAATACAAGACACTGTCTGTTTTATATGTAAAGAAGTTTTTTTTATATGTAATTCTTTACAGCATTTTGATTTTCAGACAATCGCTTAAGAAGTATTTTCATTTCTAATAACTCAGAATACTTCTTTTAAACTACATATTTTAACCCAAATTTTTGTTTCTTAGAACTTCTAAATGCACTGGGATTAGCTATAACAATATAATGTGTAATGGATGTTGCTCTTCCTTCTTCTTCCAGAAGATGTTACATACCTGCCTAGCTTTTTTCAACCACATGCTGCTGATAAAAGAGCAGTTGATAGTACGACCTTATTAAAAAAAACAAACCTGGATAGTGATCTCTCCATACACAGTCTCTGCTCAGAATAGTTTTGGAGTTATGTTGCAATGACAGAGGCATTTCAAAATAAGTTATATAAAGTAAAATTTCATGGTGTTCCTATGGTCATCTGCGTGCTTGCAAGCAGGTACTCATGACTGCTAACTGATGGTTTCAAAGCTGCCTCTGCTAAGGAATAAGGTTGTCAATATTGCAGAAGAGGTGACCTGTCAATACCTGCTCTTGACTCAGCAATGCACACCTGGCTTTGGAAGCTCTGAAGATCTCAAACTGCATTTTTCTATTCACCTGCGGGCAATTATCTCACCGTTGGAGAACATGACCCAAAGAGTCAAAGTTCCTGGGACTTTTTGCAATCTCACCAGCAATAACTGAGTGCTCAGAAAGGACTGAACCTTGCATCAGCACTGCAAAAGGTCACTGCCTTACGGCTAACTAATCCTGCACACTGATAAACTGACAAAGAGATGAAAGCAGTGGGACAAGAGCAAAAGTTGAAAAGGACAGGCTGAGAATTCTGTTAAAATGTCACTGCTTACATGGATGAGAAAAAACTCCAAAACACTCCAGATGCATTAAAAACCCATAAAAATTAATAACCATCCTGTATGAAAGGCAAATGTGTCTCTTCCAGTCAGTGCAATACCTCCCTATTACTTGAAAAATTTCATGTCTAGTAGGATTTGCATTTGCATGGGTTATAGAAAAAAAATATCAGTCTTAACTCACAGTTATCAAAATGTTTTCAGAGTAACTCATGCTGGAAGATTTTAGGTCTGTGGCTGCTATGAAAGACTTTTTTCCACTGGCTTTTTCCCCCCCTGTTTCCTGCAGAACAGTGAAGTTCCCCAAAAGCGGAATGAGTCTTCAGAATGACTGTGTAGTTTTACAGAAGCTCTGCGTGATTTTCCTCCACAAATTTCAAGTAACAACAGGGATAAAAATCTCTCCAAACTTGGCTGAAAAACTAAAACACACAAAGAAATGTAGTTTAATTGGTGTTAAAGTACTTCTAAATTACCTCCAAATTTGCTAAGTAATAAACCAATGATATCCACTGGCTCATAAATGCGTCTTTTAGAAGAGTTTATAAGCAACAACACACAGTTTGACAGAAAATGACAGATAGAGGAAGACCAATTAGTGAAGAGATCTTGTGGATTGGTCACACACCACTTAGTATCCAGCCCTCAGCCAGTCTATCCAAATATTCGGAGGCAGCAGGTACACTAGATCTGCATTACTGTAACGTTCTTCATACTTATGAAAATCAGAATCACAGGAATGCTGGATTATTGCTAACTGCTGACAGTTAGCTGCTTACACAGGATAATTTTACAGCTCATCTTTCATGTCCACTTATTAACAACAATAGGTGTTCTTTAGCCTTGTCTTACAAAAGGTTCCAAATAATTTGGTTTTGTACAAAACTGTTGCACAAAACACACAGCATGAAATCTGTGGTCTATCTGGCATACCTTTAAATGTTAATTTATGAATATCAACACTCAAATGTTGAGTATCTTAAGGTTCATTTTTATAGACAAACTTAAAAGACAGACTTATAACACAGAGCCAAAATTTACTGTAAACTCTGAAACAAGACTAATATATTTTTTCAGGTACACTTCGCAAGCTGTGCCAAAGTCAACAGCTATTAGGTAAGTGCACTGTAGCTAAAGGGGATTTCTGAACACATTTCATCTGTTTGACTAGCCGCACCAGTAAATCAGAACCCAAGGATCAGACACGGCTATCATCCTCTGTAAGAGCAAATTACGGGCTTACACTCAAATATCGACAGAGTTTGAAGCTGGAGGGAGCTGAATCATTTTTCTTCTCAAGATTACGTACTACCCCGGGGTAGCTCTATGCCTCTGGCAAAATAATCAGTGAAACAGCGAATGATATTTAAACTATCATTACATTTCCAATAACCACCGTGGCCTACCCTAAACCGCAAACTTCTTGCTCTGCTTGGGGGAGAATTCCATATTGGCATAGTTCACACGCAGACTAGCAGCTCGGCTAAAAAGCATTTCTACAAGCGTTACTTATTTCACTTGCAAAATAAACCACAGTAACAGAAGCTGTATTTAGTAACAAAGCAGAGTCAGAAAAGGTGGTTTTACTAGATACTGTTCTGCCACTACAGCTATAGGGACTCACCCTTTCCTGTGTACACAAAACTTAAGGTAAATCTTTTGTAGTCCTTGACTGCAGCTTGGGGTTTTTTTCTACATAAAACTAGTGCTTGTTTTAATTTTCAAAAAGCGCCCACAAATCAAGTTATTGAAACCGATGCTACTACGCATTAAGCAAAGCTGAACCAAGATCTTTAAAAATGACTGTAAATCCCAGATTTTGACTTGAATTATATGAATTCTGTCTGTAAAATGATTTAAATTAAATCAATGCAACATAGATGTAAGCTTCATCTCTGCAGGATGGTGCTTTTTTGCAAGCGAAAGTGGTTTTTTTAAGTGATATATTCTGCTAAAAACTGTAGGACTGTAAAATGAACACTACTGTACACTTGGCTTTGTCCAAAGAATTACGTTATTCTTCAAACAAACAGAGATGTGGGTAAAGGAATGGTAGAAAGCTTTCCAGACTTACTGTCAGCACCAGAAGTGAAAAAAGGCAAATCTAGACATTTATAAAAGAGCAATTAAAAAATAACAGAATTCTGATTTCATCTGGGCAAGTAGCTCAACAGTACCATGTACAACCATTCTCATATTGCTCGTCAAATTCCCATTAATTTAGTTTCTATTCTTGCATATGAGATCAACAGATTTTAGGGGAAAGGGAAAGTAGCTTTGAAACTTTCTGAGAGTCTCTCCAGACAGCTGAAGTAGAAGTCCTCAATTCTCCATTTATTAAATCACTTACCTTCAACTAGTTTTAGCTACAGTGTAAGCTGCCCCTATGTAAAAGGTATAAGAATCAGCACCATAGAGTGTGTTTTATGCATGCTGGAGAAAAGTCAGTAATTCATTTTAATAGGCTAAACAAGCCAAACATTAATTTGTTAGATTTCTAAGATCTGTTGACTCTTTTCAATTAGTATCCAGTTGCTGCCTGCGGTTACAACTGAATGTAGAGGAGAGCAATTTTCTCCTCAAGTAACGAACTGTGTGGCTTTTTGTCCATGGGAATTTAGATCCATCTATGGTAGCCTGAAATGTGAGACTAAGTAACCTTCAAGACTTCTGTAAAATCCTACGAAAAAACCCCAAACAACCAACACATGATATTTTTATGCCCTTACTATAAAAAACAATGTTACCAGTGATAGTTCCCAGATTTCAATGGGGATTAATGATCTCCAGTTAGTTACTGGAATTCCTACTGAGAACCAAAAAAGCCACAGAAAATGAACTTCCAGAGGGATTCCTCGAAGAGTACATTGGAACAGGATTGGGCTGTATTGGCAGGAGAGCTTTTTCCTGGTTTATATAGTTTCTGTTTTTAGGAAAAAGTAAGACTGGCTTAAGTCTTTCACAGAAGTTTGTGTTGGCCATGTCTTTTCTGAACACTGAAAGACGCCAGCCCTGCTTTGTGAGAGAAGATGAGCACTCAAGTTGGAGGGCCGGTATCTACTCCTAGTACAGACACAACCCACAGCTCAAAATAACAACCAAACACTACGACATGAGGCACGCTACGAACAATTCAAAACCCCCAAAATCTGCAGACACTCTGCAACTAAGTTGGAACTAAGAATATGGCTGGAGGATGTTTATTTCAGTGCAAAAATTTTAAAGACTCATGAATAAAGTCCTTATAAAAATTGCTCAAGGCCTCACCATCTTTGGAGAAAGTCTTTATAGTTTTCTTTCTGAGCTTCTCCATATAGCTGGAGTAACCACCTCCCAGTTCTTCATTTATTATACTTTATATTCCATTGTGGAACAAAAAGCATTTTTATGAACTCGGTATTAACTGCAAGTTATAATCTTTGTAACACAGCACATCACTGGAAATACTCCTAAGTATAGTTTTTGTATTTAATAGAATGCAAGGTGTCTTTTGGTGTTCGTTGCCTGTGACCGTATCTGAGGAAATTAACAGAAGAAAACTTCATAAAACTGCCAGCATCTGACATTTAGAGAAAGTACTGTTTATAACAATTTCAGCCACATATCCTGGATATTCTCTGGCTTCTTCAGCTCTGTTACTACTACATCCCAGAAATAATTTGACTAAAACTAGGAACTTAAGACTAGGAACTGTAGAAGTGGCCAAGAAGACAACTACTGTTGTCTTGCAGGTTAACTGCAACAAACAGAAAGGGCAACTGCGGCTGAGAGGATCTCTCAACCTGAAAGCCTTTTGGTTTGCCAATGCCTACAAATTTGTTTGCTAGTAACATGAGCAGTAGGCTTCAGGTTGCCTGAGCTTGGAGAGGCTGGCTCTAAGGAACACAAAGCTAGCGAGAAACTGGAAGTGAAGTTACAACCACCTCATCATTAGCATAGGATGCATCTGCAGTACCTAGTGTCAGACATGCTTGTGTTTCATCACCTACAAACTTTTATTTCAAAGAACATTGTGATTTTCTGCTTTCAAAACCATGGAGCATTGCTGATGAACAACCAAGAATGTGTGTGCCATGCCATGGGGGTGACACACAGCATGAGTACCAGACTCCTGCCCAACCCCAGGCTGTTCAGCTTAACAAAATTACAGCTTCAGACCAGGTTCTGCAACCCCTGCCTCAAAGCTGGACATACAGACAGGGGCCAGAAATCAGGCAAGTTACTCCAAAACATAAGCATTAAAAAGGCATTTGGTTTTCTTAAAACAAATTTCAGACTTTACAATACATCAAGTTTTAAAAACGTCAGAAGTGTTTAAGAACTTTTTTCCCCAGGAAGACAAGCGAGAGGCTGTCTGGCCTGAGAAGAGATCCTGTGAAGGCTGGCAGCGGACCAGGCGCTCAGTATGCACATCAGCACCAGCCCCAGCGCGCTCCTGGAAATCAGGCGGCTCCGCTGCCGTAAGGGAAACTCTCCGGAATGCTTCCATCTCACTGGAACAACACAGAGCTACTGTTCCATATATTTGGTAACATTCTTATTTAAATACTGCTTCAAAAACATTTTCCTGCCTGTAAAACTATTTAAAAACATATATACACCCAGACAGTTAAACAACTTTAAAATGGTATATAGCAGGAAAAATTAGACATGAATCTGATGTATTCCTGCCTGTGTGGAACAGAATTGTTTGCTTAGTCATACGTGACTGGTGAATTCTGTGATGATTTCTGTTTAAACCTCATTTAAAAGACATACAATCTGAAACTTAGAACACACCTGAAATAACGGTTTTATTCATGGTAAGAAGCTACAGAAATCAAAGTCAAAAAAAAGAGTTTTTGATCTTTCTCCCCTCTAAATGTGTCTGGAAAAGACATAATTTAACTTTCCTGTATCTACACAGTTTTCCACCACACTCATTTCAGATCTCTCCATCAAGGATCTAAGAGAGAAGCTCTCCACAGTTTGGGAAGTCAATTGGTTCAGGTTAGGGATAAAAGGAAAGAATGTTCAAAGAAAAATCTCTCTCACTGGAAACATCCTGGCATTTAATTCTGCACTTTCACAGAGCAGGATCCAACTTGATGTCCAATCACAAACTCTGCTGTGGTAGAGGGAAGGGTGATGGGAAGGTTCTTCACTCTGGAAAACAAACTATCTGCTAGGTTTCCACACTGGACCTGTGCTTTCCCTAAACAAAGGTCTATCTGTTTTAGCATTCCACGTGGATATCACATATTTGTCTACAGTGTGTCAGCCTCCAATTCCCAGCAAAATAGCCTTTAAAAAAAAGCATCTACAGCAAGACATTTTCATATAAAATATAGGTTAAAAAGTCCAATGAGATCATTAGCAGCACTGAACATGTTCTCTTCACATTCTAAATGAAAACTATTTATGTATTACTGCAGATTAAATAGAAAAAAAGCTCTTTTCTTCCTAATAAAGAGAAAAAAAGCTCTTTTCTTCCTAGTAACTTCTCACATAAATTCAGTAATTTATATTCATTCCCTGTTATCTGTCTTATGGCTATTTTGTATACAGTGAGGCCCATTTCTTGGGTGTAAGTTTTAATGTAAAGCCTTAAAGATTAATTTCTTGTCATAACTGCATTTACTTATAATTTGAAGACTTGTATACCTTTACACAAGCTATGCTATTCATGTAATCTTTTCCATTAAGGGACACAGTTACTTTCAAAGGGCTAATATCAACTAATATTTTTTTTCCTGGTAGAAAGAAGATGTTCCACAAAGAGTGTCTCCCTCCAACTCCTTTTTTTACATCAGTCCCCCACTGACAGTGGGACTAACTTCAGTACTACGTCAGGTTTCTCAGGAACTTGTGCAGTCAAGTTCTGAGATTCCACAGCCCATCTGGGCAGCCTGCCAGATGAAAAGAATAAAGTAACGAGGAACCCGAATAGAAAGTCACTTTTACAATCCGAGATACACATGTATTCCTACAATATTTGGAATTCCAAACACCAACTAATATTCCCTTTATATTAAAAACTCTAACACATTTTTTGTCATTTAGTTGGTTTTTTGGTACATCACAAACTGTCAAGAGTATTGGATTTATTCAACTGTATTTCAACTAACCTGTCTTTGGTTTGTTGAACAACGCTGCCTACAGTATTTTGTCCCTTTTCTGGCACATTTTTAAAAGAACCTTTATGCTATACACCCCTAAAAAGGTGACATCTTTAAAGAATATGTAAATATTTCAATCTTTTTTGCTTCTACAGTCTTTGAAAGGAGTAATGCAAACACTACTTCTTCCATGGGCTCAAATACACACAAAAAGTTCAGAATACAGAGTCTGTTATAGCTGGATAATTCATACAGTCTTTTTTTTAGTGTCTTTGGTGCAAAGCTCTCTATTCTCTGACACTCCATCTGGCACTTGAATCAGAACAGCTACTGCTACAATTCACCAAGTCCTCTTTAACAGACTTCTGCATTTTACTTATCACATCAAAAAGTTATTTTACCAAATTTGCCCAATTCAGTATCTTTTCTTTCACAACTAAGCCCTTGCCTCTATAACACACTGAGCGCTGGAGATTATTCCTCCAGTTAGGAAGAAAAGCATTATGATTTTTCCCATTACTTCAAATTGGAAACTCTGCCCAGCATCAAAACTGCCAGAAGTGAGCTGAAGGTTTAATTAAAACTCATCTATTTGACACTAATATCTGACATCCACAATGGTCTGGCTGCAGGTCATGACAAGAAACTGAAATTACAACAGTGACTACAGTGATGAGCCCTGTGGCTACTGGAGAAGGGGTAGATAACCACCTTCGTTCTTCAACCCTCTGCTGACTTATCAGTTCCTGAGTGCAGAAAAGAAGGTAGGACTGAAGTCCCAACACAGCAGAGGTATGGTGGTAGCAGTATATGTTCTCCTGCCTTTAAAAGCAGCTCTCGCTGGAGTAGCCGACTGAAGGGAACCTTTGGCCCAGTCTCTCCACTCAAAGCATTAAAGTTCTCCCCAAATTCCTTTTGTTCCTCCCTATCCCACCCAGAGCTTGCTAACACCACTCCTCTCTAGCATTCTCTCACACTCATTTCAGACTCTATTCCATTCCCCTGGTTCCTCTCACCAGAACAACCGCTTGACTTACTCACCCATCCCATAGAAGAAGCACTATGACCCTCTCAGTTGAAAGTCTCCAAAAAACCAGCTGCAGGGCTAAGACAACAGCACTCCCCAACCTCTGTAACTGGCATGGAGTAAGACTGTATGCTTACCAAAAACCGATCAAGACAAGACTGTAGAGGAGAGATATAAAAACTGGAATGCATCCTTCCTTTGCGCTTTGAATTCCTCCAGAGGGAATTGTTCCAAGAAATGATGGAAGGGGAATTCTAACTTCAAATTTAGCTTCAAAATAGTGTTCTTACCTGCAGATATTCTCCAAGGATCAACATGCTCAAGTAGTTTTCTCAAGGCTAAAATAAACTTATTAGGAAACTTGGTTTGACAGCAATGACTAAGTTAGATGGCATCAAGTTTACTTGTCCTCTGCTACACACACCTACATGTCAACACAATTGACGTGGCCAAGTACTGAGGAGAGGAACTCAAGCAAGACTGCGGCAGTACATGGGGACAAAGAAAGGCATCTCAAAAGCTCTGGCAGCATAACACTGTTTCCTTTGACAAAAGGGAACAAAAGGGACACTAGTTCAAGTGCCAGATTCCAATTCAGTGCTAAGTTATCACGTGAGAATCTTTATTAGTATTAGTACTAAAGACAGTTACACGAGAGTATAATACACTGTACAGCATGAGAGGCTTAGCAGCTTTACTCTAATGCACTACAGAGTGCTGGTCATTGGTGCAGAGTCTAAATTTCCTCAGGGCTAATCCAATGAAATCTCATAAGAACCAGGAGATCTCAGCATTTTCCAGCATCCAGTAGTGAGGATAAAAACAAACAGCAATTTGTACAACTGATATAGGTTAGAAAGTCAAAATCTATCTACTTATTTCAACCCTGGAGAGGGCTTAAAGCATTACTGGACTTCGTTCCCTTTCCCTTGCAGAAGGGCACAAGTTGAAACTGACCATCTGGAAGTTTGCAGATCATACTCTACTTGCTTCATTCCCACAGCCCTTTGCCTTCACACTTAACAGAAGCCCAGCATTAGGAATTCAATACATCGCAAATTTTATCACAAAACAGGCTGTTTAGCAACTGCTCATTTATTTACTATACAGATATAAGATGTGACTGTGTAGGTCACATCAAAGTTCCATTGTCTCAGTGGTAGATGCAAAGAGTAAAAGTTAAAGAAACAAGATAAATATACAGCAGTATTTAGAACGTCCTGAGCCATGAGTCACATCTGGAGAACCTTATTTAATAGGCACTGATGGCCAAACACTTTGCTTTTTAAAATCCATTTAAAGTTTTACTCAGAAACTCCACCACAACTGCAAGGCAGGGAAAACACCCAAAAAGACAAAAGCAAAATGGTGTGTGTCTTTAGTAGTCGTGTGATACAGTCAACGCTCATGACATCACATGCTTCACAAAGTTCAATCACTAAAGCAGAGGAAAATATGTCACAAATGAAAGGTCTCATCCCGTCTCTGACATTACAAATCGGCGCAACTCTGCACAACTGCTATGTGTGTGGACACGCAAGCACAAATACGCACTATACATAAATACAGGGTTCTATGTGGGCTTTTTTGCTTGACTTCAGATAAATGTCACAGAGTCACTTTCTCATGTTACTACTAGGATTTGGAAGCAAAAGCTCACTGATGTTAAGAAGTCTCACTAGAAAAAAATTTGGTTTCTCTTAAATACGCAACAAATATAGACCATTACTCAGTTTTCCCCTCAAAGGAATACAAATCCTATAAATATATGCACAACGGATACAGAGAATTGTCCTATGTAAATTCCTGGGATTTCTTAATTGTATTTGTCTGGTTTAAGCAGCGAGAGTTTCTGGCCCATGAAAGGAGTTATGAGCACACACTGCTTTTGAATTGCAAGAAGGTCCTTCTCAAGTGTTCATTTATTTACCACTTTTCTTCTGGAAAAGTTACATCTCTTGTTCACATATCTCTACTGCCTATGAAGGGTAAATGCCCTTATTTGCATGTGCCTTATAATGCGGAGAAAATTCACATTGTAATTCAAAATGTTTAATTTACTTTAAAATAAACCAACAAACAAGCCCCCTCCTTTAATATTAATTTTAGCAAGCAAAAAGCAGTAGGCCCCTTTTAAAGGCATAGTTTTGGCCAGGCACTAAAAATTCTTTACTTTCTCTTTTTATTGATAGACCATTTAAGGGTGTTCTTTCTATGTGAATTTCCCCTTCTCTTCATTAATTCAACTTCTATTTTTGTTCCTCCAGAATGCCTTTCTACTTAAAACTCCCCCTTTCTTTGTAGTTAGAGGATTCCTTCATTTGAAAATTTACTGGTTTCTCTATTGTATCATGATTTCTTTTACAAGGCTCTCCACTATCCAGTCACTACTAGCTATGAAGCTAAACCACACAGTTCCTGCAGACCATTCTCTAATGGTGTTCTGCAATCTTCTGGACATGAAACTCTACACTGAACCTATGAAATGTTCCTGTAAAAATATGAAGTGTTCGGTCTCACTGATTTGAATAAGACTAAAAGTAAAACACAAGAGGTTCCATAGGAACGACAGGAAACAATTTTTATGATGAGGGTGACCGAGCACTGGAGCATGCCACCCAGAAATGCTGTGGAGCCTCCATCCCTGCAGAAATTCAAAAGCTGTCTGGACATGCTCCTGGACAACCCATTCTGGGTGGTCCTGCTCGAGCAGGGACATGGGAGCAGATGACCTCCAGAGGTCCTTTCCAACCTCAACCACTCTGTAATCATTCAGATATTGTAGCTTAAACGGACTCAAAAGAAACAAGCTGCTACCATCATTTCAACAGGTGACCTCTGTCCACACACAGCCAACATCTGGTTCAGTGGAACTACTCAATAGGATGACATAACATTTGAGACTCATATCACATCTATCTTCTAGGATTAGTGTAGAAGTAAGTACATAAGAATACTTTTTTTACAGGACAAAGAGAAGCAGAACTTTTTAAAAACTACTATCAAAATAGAAATACCAGCAATCTAACTGGAGATAGACCATCAAGTTGGTCTCAGTGTTAGTTTATTTACACCTTTCCCCTCCTCCCTACTTACTACATTTCTTCTTGAATTTCATTAGAATACTCAGGAGAGAGGTCCTCTTTCAATATTACTGTCTCTGTTGACTACCAAAATAGGATCCTGAGCCAAAATAGGACTCTCAAAAGAAACACAAGAAAAACCACACTGCAACTATTCAGAAAACATCTCAAATATAATACATTTTCATTAGCAGGGTGACTCAATGCTGCATGTGGTGGTATAAAGCAAATCACAAGTACTCATTCATATGCCACACAACTAACGTGGAACTCGTTTTGCTCATGGAAAAGAAACTATTTATCAAAATAAACACGTGGTACGTTCCCTGCTAAAGATCTACTCTCCAAGGTCTAATTTAGCAGAATTCTTTCCCTTCCTCTGGAGAAAACCTGAAGAGTTCCCCCCCCTCAATGAATCATTCCCTCAGAGACATGAGGTGTTTCCTCTGGGTACAGTAACAGTCACAGTTACATATTATAGAGCACATACAACTCAAATAGGGTAATGAAGTTTTACACTCATCTTTTACCCAACCCGTTTTGATGAAGAGTTCAAAACATGGCTTTAAGTAAAGCTTTTCTCATTAAAACAAAAGGCAAGAAATACAAAAAACTCAGTAACAACTCCCTTTTATTATGACCGTTCTTTGCTTTAATGACCTCTTCTCTCCAAAAAAGGTGATATAAAGAGTAAAATCATTACTTTTTTTTTTTTCTCACTCATGATGTGAGAGCTTATATAGTACTGATTCAGTCAAACTGTCTTTAAAAAAAAAAACTATGATACTTACGGAGTCCAAACCTTCGGAAAGGCAGCAATTTCTTCTGGAGTATATTCATCTAACCTCTTGGGGACTGCACGTGGTTGAGGAATCTCTTGTAGAAGATTCTTCTGTATATCTTCTGGAATAACCTGAGACAGGTGAGAACAGCCTTAGCTATCTGATTGTTTAAAACCCAACACCACTCTCCCCTAAATCCAGACCAAAATTTGTCAACACTACTGCATTCTTCATGCTAAGTGTTTGACCTAAATACAGAAGACAGTCTCATGCATGTCTTATAGCTCACAATTTTGTGAGATAATAAGGAAAAAAGCATCAACATTTCAACTACATTTAGATACGTAAATAAAAAGCAGCTTGATTTTTCTTAATTTACCTTCTTATGACAGAGTTTTGCTATTGCTAACACTCTCTCCTCACCCCAAAACCACATAGGAATGAAGACGTAACTGCGTGACTACTCACATCTTCTGGGAACAGGTGCAGCCTCTGCATCATAGTTCTTCTCTGCAGGTTTTTTGGAAGCATTCTATAAACAGTCAGTTTAACAATCTGAGGAAAGATAACATGGCAACCAATGATCAGACAGGCTACAAATAACATGAAAAGGGTAAGATGTGTTTCCTTCTGCCCATTCCACTAGTCACTGAACCTCTTTTCAGTCAACTTCTTCCATGCTGAAGAACTCTGGCACCATATTCAGAAGCTGCTCTAGACTTACTCTTTTGGAAGAAGGAACACTTACTCCCCATCATATAAACACTTACTCTAACAGACATATAGACAATTCCAGCTTCAGAAGTGAAAAGCTATATTTAGCATTGTAGATGACTGTATAGAATCATTCAACTTCAAAAAGAACTGAGAAGCTTGTGGTAACTAACTCTGCATCATAGTGCACATTTATATACATGCTATTGAGGAAAAAAAAAATAAAATAGGCTCTAACAAATGTACCAAGTATTCCCAGCAACTAGTTTAACACTGCAATTTGCTCTGTTTTAAATTTCTATATAATTAATGCATCATATCTTAAGCAAAGATGACATACCAATACATTATAAATATATATATAGTGTGTTCATAATATAATTTATTCTCTTGCTATTAGTTCCAGATGAACAATCTCACTTCTGAGAGTCAGGAACTAAAAGAATTTTGTACATCTAAACTAGATGACGCTTACTGAAAAGTAACAAAATTCAACAGGATTTCTCTTGGACTCTAGTATAGATGCCTGCAATTTAAACACAAAACACATTGCAATGGACTTCACCCAGACAGGGAACATTTGTAAATGTAAAACGTAACTGTAGGGGACAAAGGGTTTTATAAAGGACAACAAAGCATTTAGGTGTAGATATACATGCAATTTTGTAGGTAGATGGTAAGTCACTCTGCCTGTGCTCCAAGCCACCCAGACATAAACCAGCTCCTAAACATTGCACTAAGCAGACCTGGGAAGGTGAAGCCAATAAACCACACTGAAATGTAGTGCACCAAGCACAAACAAATCTCCCAGGAACCTGGATATTTTGAAACGTATACTAAGCAAAATTGCTTCTTTCTATAAAATTAAAGGAATTAAATCAAAATTTTAGAGACAATCACAGAGTTCCCAGCTGGAACCACATAGTTAATATTAAATGATTAATTGTTGCAAGTGAAACTAATGAGAAGTGCAGGTTCTTAAACTTGCAGGGATTTCTGCTTGGGATTTCTTTGGCCCCAGTATTGGTTTCATGTTGCCGTGTAGCAGACGGGATCTTAGGATCCTCACAAACACAGACTATGCCTTGAGAAACTCTGGAAGCATTTACAGGAGCCTTAGCATCATGAAAGCTTTCAGATGTTATGCAGCCAGTACCATAGATCTCTGGACAAATACAATAAATCAAGATGACTGAACAAATATATCAGGTGAGGCAGAGTAACCCATACCACTGATACCTTCCCTAAGAAAAATGAGTAAGAAACTATTAAAAAACAAAGATGAAAACTAATGCTTTTAGGGATAAAACCTACTCATGCTTGTACAGCAAACTACACTTTATTTAGGTTCACATATCATGTGCTGAGACAAAGGCAAGATGAAGACAGAAAACAAACTTTCACTGGTTTACTTCATTGAATACTGAAAATCAAGTGAGACACCATAACAATTTAAGAAAGTACATGAATATTAACACTGGCTCATGTGACCATCCCTTTTACCAGCAGTAATTTTAAGTTTGTACACTTACTTTCCTTTCTACCCAATATTTTTCCTTATAGCCAGTGAAAGATCAAAACATATCAGATCTAAAGCAACATACTGCCTGTGGGGATTTTTTTCTTTCTCTAAAAATTGGTTTTAACTTCAGATTGTGATAGAACCAGTGATAATTCCTCAAATTAATATACTGCACATACACATGGTCCAATGTATGCCCTATGACCTACAGATACAGAGAGCTGTTATTTAATGATTTTACTGCAATGATAGACTTAAAATACTTTAATGAACATTGTTGAACATTTCACTTCTTCCAACAATCAATGTTTCTGTCTAATTTTTCATCTTCCTCTGCAGCATGTGGCACAGATCTGTTGAAACAAACCAAGGAGCTAGACAAACAGCTCGGCTATTCTGGTTGGAGGTAAGTCTGTCTAGTAAAGGTGATTTGATTTTTTTTAGCCACGTTACAAAGAGAACAGTTCAGTTATAAAAATGTGCCTACTATAAAGTCACACTGGAAAAGAGTGACTGATTTATATGCTCAAGTTAAACAATGCAGGAATACTTTCAACATTGCGTACAGTCACTGCAGAACTGACAACCTCAGGGTGTAACAGACTAGCACAAAAGCAGGACTTTGAGCATTATAATATATAATTATCCACGATCATTCATTAAGTAATAGTTTCTACAGATAAGTAGGCTAAGTGCAATAAGCATAATCCAAGGTGTGCTTTGGTGTGTTTGCCAGTCTCCACGCTGCTCAAGAACTCTCTTGGCTTTCCGTGCTTTCTCACAAGTGCGTGAAGTGTATTACAGCAAGATCTGCAACAGAAAAATCACCCTCAAGAGAAGCACAAACTATTTTTCACAGCCAGGCAGATCACAGAATCTTAGACTGATTTGGGTTGGAAAGGACCTTCAAAGATCATTTAGTCCAACCCACCTGCAGGGACACCTTCCACTAGATCAAGTTATTCAAAGCCCCATCCAACCTGACCTTGAACACCTCCACGGAGCGGGCATCCACAGCTTCTCTAGGCAACTTGTTCCAGTGTCTCACCACTCTCATCGTAAAAAATACTCTTCCTTGTATCTGCCCCTTGCCCTGTCACTACAGGTCTTGATAAAAAGTTCCCTTTAAGTACTGAAGGGCTGCAATAATTTCTCTTCTTTAGGCTGAGCAACCCCAGCTCTCTCAGCCATTCTTCATAAGAGAGCTGTTCCAGTTTTCTGATCATTTTGTAGCCCTCCTCTGCACCCACTCCAACATGTCCATGTCTTTCCTGTGCTGAGGACTCCTGAGCTGAACCCAGTACTTTAGGTGGGGTCTCACCAGAGCAGAGTAGAGGGGAACAATCATCTCCCTCGACCTGCTGCTGATGCGGCCCAGGATACCATTGGCCTTCTGGGCTGCAAGTGCACATGTTGCCTCACATCCAGCTTTTCATCTACCAGTACCAGCAAGTCTCTCTGCAGGACTGCTCTCAAGCCCTTCATCCTCCTGGTATTGATACCAGGGCTTGCCCTGACCCAGGTGCAGGACCTGATACTTACCCTTGCACGGGCCAAGTCCTCAAGCCCACCCTGGTCCCTCTGGATGGCATCCCTTCCCTCCAGCCTATCAACTGCATCACTCAGCTTGGTGTCATCCATGATCTTGCTCTAGGTGCACTTGATCCCACTGTCTGTGCCACTGATGAAGGTATTAAATCCTTGCCTGATCCAGAGCAGAAAACTGGACTTCACTGTCACAGTCTCCCCCATTCTGGAGTTCCAATGAATTGAATGAATTCTCAGAGGAAGCAGACTTATAATTCACTAAACGTTTCAAACAACCACAAAAACATGCAATTAAAAAATGAGTTATCACAGAGCCTTTAATGTCTGAGCCACTAGAAAAATATGGCTGCCTATACATTACACTCATGCAGACAACAAGAGAGAGGAACAATAACCTTGAGTTTGAGCATGCGTAATTCCTGCCCCAGCAACTCATGGTAGGGGCAAAGAGGGAACAAACCCTTGGCTTCTGCAGCAGATCATAACTTCCTTGCTGGAATAGATCAAAGGCAGATTTATACCATCCGCCCCTCAAACGCATTCACCTTGGTCAAGAAAAGGAAACAAAAACAAAACCAAAAAGAATCTCAAACAAAAACCCCCTAAACAAATGAAAAGATGATGGGGTAGTGATGAACTATTATTTGAGACTTGTAAAAAGCCAAGTAAGTATATTACTAAACAAGGCTGTGTACTCTTATTAGTAATTAACTGCTGGTTAGTTAGTCTGACTGTAGAACAGAAGGCCATAAAGGAAGCTAGGACAGAGGAGGTGCTGCTGGAAAACCTCTAGCTTCCTTCATTGTAACTCCTGCCTCAAAGACTTCTTCCAGAAGCCAAATCTAATCTAAACGCAGCTCCTCTTAGAAAGACCAAGTTTACATCCAGCTCCTTGCTCTAAATCTGCCCACAGTCAGAACTTCTCTACTTGGTGTGATCACAAGTCAAACTGTAGCGAAGCACAGGCTCAACTGAAGCTGTATGGGCCGCTTTTGTAACTTCAGTAAGGTTGTGTAACAGGAAAGTCTTTGCTGAGCTCATACAAAATGCAAATGCAGATTCAATATTCCCTAAAAACACACAATAGCACTTGCTGGCTTTTTAAGGAATAAAAATCCTTCTATGTGTTTTTAATACACTTCTTATAAAAGACAATTCTTAAGTTTTCTATGTGATTGTTTATTTGATCTATTAAGAGTTTGATTTTACATGAGTGGTCGATTTCAGTTGGAATTCAAATTGACAAAGTCGTCTACCTACTCACAGTTCTCATTGCAACCTTGATCTCAGTTTAAACCTAATTAGTAGTTTATGTGCTCCATCATTTATGGATTCCCACTGCTCCTCTCCACAGCCCTTTATCTCTAGTACTAGCAGCCTGTAAAATTGTCCTCATAAATGCTCACTCCTAAAGGCCATGACGCTATCTCCAGCAGGTACAGACGTCGGCCATCAGATGTGTAGCTCCTTAGCAGCCACCAGAGCATTAATATTTGGGGATTTTTAGAAGTACTGGAATGCTGTCTGCCTTAATATCTTCTGAATGACAAAACTGGATGTAGTTACAATTGTTTTTTCACTAGTGCAATACCTTTTTTCCAAGTTGGCACCAATTTATATACTCACAGCACAGACATGCTCTTAATCACACAGTTACAGGGCACATTTTTTCCAATTTAAAGGGCTAATATAGGAGGAAAAAAATCTGAATGCAGCTCTAGTAAAACTCTGGCACTTTCAGTCCCTTACTGCACACTCTGAAGTTTTATGAGTATGAACAAATTAAAAAACATATTTGTCTGAAACACCATGTGAAGCTTCAATATTTCAATTTCTGTGATAGGCTTTGGCTCCTATACAAGTTGCAGACTATGCTCGATGGAGACCAAGTTCTGAGAAAGATTCTTTGCCAGACAAAACAAATTTAAAGACGAAAATCAACAGAGCAATATCACTCCTGGTCCTGAGAAGCACAAAATAATTGGCCGAATTTCCAGAAGAAAGTCTGTCCTAACAGCTGAATTAAGTCCAATAATCACCAGGAAGCAACTCTAGAACATGGGAAGGACACAGCGCTCCAGAGAAAACAACGGGATTAATTACAGGGCATACTGGAAAAAAACCCCTAAGAGCATTTCGGGAGACACACCACTTACTCTGAGGTACAGCTTGATACTACATCTTCCTTCTACCAGTTCTTGGTTTTCTGTTCTGTATAAAATATCTTTCTTTTCACCACGTCTTATAAAAGCACTCCATGAACTTCACCTTGCTACTTCTGACAGTTGTACATGTGCTACCGCAGAGATGAATGTACTTAAAACTGCCATGGGAATCATTTGTTCCCAGACAAACTTCCATGGCATGCCATTTGGTTTTCCACTACTGTTCAGCACTTAAAAAAATTAGTATTTTAATGCATTCTTAAATTCATATCAGTGCCTTGCAAACTCAAATAGGAAATAGCTTAAGATTTTTTTAAACAAGGAAATATTTTTCTCTACTATAAAAGTGAATGACCAAACAAGCTCTAAGACTTTAGACCACCAAGAGGTTTCAAGGCAGCAGGTTCCATAGCAATACTCTCCTCTCCGTGCCATTCTAACTTGTGTGCCTACTAATCCCGACTTTGAAGTTCTGCTCTACTTAATAAAAAAACATTACTCCATAGTAATAAAACACCATTATATCTAGTGTGTGCAACAAACTTTTAGTATGTAAGTATTATTCTATCAACTATTCCTTACTGATGCGAAGAAAATACACTTTCAAATACCAACAGCAAGATTTAACCGTTTTCTGTCTGTGCTTTTCTTCAAAAGATCATTATTATGCAGATATAATGGCAAGTCTATACGCGCAACTGGTTGCTAAAGAGTGTTCAAAAGGAGAATGAGAACATTTTAAGCCTCCTCATATCAGTGCCAGCAGCTGCACAAACCAGAACCACGACACCCCCGGAGGCTCCTTCACAGCGTATTTCCATCGAGCTACCCTGCCTCGCTTAATAATCTTCCCTAGCAGGTAACGTTCATCCTGAACAATTATTGCCCATTATTTCTTTGTCAGAGGCAATATAGCCTCTGAATGCTGCAAAGGTCAATCCTCTCACTGAGCATTTGCTCTTAGAAAAAGAAGAAATTTTATTTGGCTTTTTTGGGGGGGGAGGGGGAGGGGGAAGGGGGGGGAGTTTCTGATGCAACAAAAAAAAAAGAAGTAAGCCAAGTTTTGCTTACTTTTAAAATTAGAAATAGAATAAAAATTGATTGAAAATTTTGGCCTGACAGGAATCCTACTTGATTCTACAGATTCTACCTGTCAACATATTTTTGCATGCATTTTAATTAAAAGCCATAAGATTTTTCCATGAAGTTTATTCCAAGTAATATTTGCTCCCTCTCAAATCTGTGAGGTTTAAAAGTACATCCATCTTTTAGTCTTCCCATATCAAGTACTTCAAAGTGTGTTGATCTCATGCCTGTCAGCATTTTTCCAGCTAAACAAAACTTCTGCAAAATAAAACAAATAAGAAAACCCCAAACTCCTCTGCATTCCAAACACTTGCATCTCAAATAAAAAAAGCTTACCCATTTCCTTTATTTTAAAAAGATTCTTGGCAAAGAAGACACACCAAACCTTTCAAACAGATTTTTCTTAACAACCTCCAATGGAAATTAATGTTTTCTGCTAGTATATATCCTAAGGGAGCAGTAATACCACACAGAATATTAATATCACATTAACCCGAAGAACTGAGAGGCAGTTTCAAACTACAGCAACAAGCTGTTACACTGCACCTAAAGAACAGATTTAACACTCTCATCTATGGATGGTCCAAGAATTTATACCAAATCTAAGAGAAAGAAAAGGCTGAAATGTGAAGGAAGCTATTTTCTTTTTCAGTTATCACTTCCTAAACTAGAGCCTAGCCAAGTCCAGTAGATGAGAGCTATTCTCTGCTATTTCTCCAGAAGAGCAGACAACTGAAAACACTAGAAATTTTAAGCAGCTTCACAGACACTCCCCTCTCCATGCCTCCCAAAAGAACTCAAAGGTCCTGAAGGTAAAAATGTGCTAGTCTTAACTTTTTCTATCTTTTTGGCAACACACTGTAATTTTTCTGAAGTACAGAAAAGCTTGGCACAATGAACATGGAACTTTAAGTTCTATACAAAACATCAATTATTCAGACCTCTTTTTGTATTCACTGCCCCATATCAACATGAAAGATACTTAGAAAATGAGAAAAAGTATTTTGTCAATCTCAGGCACAAAACCTGAGATTAAACAAATGTAATAGGCACAAGGTTTTCTTTTTCATTCTTTTCACGTCAAGGACTGGAAATGGTTGCCATGGGAGGCTTTCAAGACCAGCCTGGGTAAGCCCCAAGCAGCCTTATCTGACCTAATAGCTCACAGTGCTTTGAGTAGGAGGTTGGACTAGAGATGACGCGAGGTTCTCTCCAACCCGAATCGTTCTGTGACTCTATGAAAAAAATTTCACATGGATATTCGAAAGTCAGTGCACACCCTTTTGAAGCACTGATTACTACCTGCAAGGAATATACAGGTCCAAAGTTAGTAAGATAGATACAATGCTGTCAACCTCCACAAGTCAGAATACAAGATCACCATCCATCCCTATCTTGGGACCTTATGAAGGAACTAGAAAATATCAAGAATGACTATCTAACCATACTCCAGTAAACATGCCTAAGTTCTGACAACAATCCTTATGACTTCCAGACCCCATGTAAACACAAACTCTACCATTTTTCATCAGATTACTCATTATAACCCTTTTAATTAGGTATTAGTGTGTACCAGCTTTTCCTAAAACCACTCTCTCTGTATACTAGAAACCACATTTAAACAAAACTGTAGTGGAAAAATATTTATCTTGGGGATTTGTATGTTTAAATTTAGACATATGTAAGTAAAGACCATGCTGAGCTGTACTGCAGTCCTACTATATACACATACTCACAGAATCTTACAAACTTTAATCTATTTCTTACATAAATCTATTTCTGACATAAATCTATTTCTTACATAAACTGAAAATAGTTGTATCCATTGCAAAATCCCTATGTAACACCAGGCAAGTTTACAAGGTGTTATGTCAACATCCTTCTTCCTGGAAGTAGTCTCTTCCCTTCATTTAATGCCTTAATTTCTATAACAGCACTATTTCTAAAAATAGCTTTGACTCATCTAATGAAGCACTACCTGGATGAGCTAGCAGAAGACAACAGGACCAAGGGCAAAGAAAAAGCAGTAGCCTCCAGGATGAAAAAAAAAACAATCCACTTTACAGAATGAAGACTTTCATTCCACAGGAAGATACAATCTGCTTCCTACAACCTAATTCTACTGGCTTCACAGGAATTGAATTTAACATGATTAAAAGTGAAAAAGTCTCTTTTGCAAAATGGAGTGATTTATAAAAGTCTGCACAATAACTATGCATCATTTAGATCATATTTTGAAGATCCAAACACTGTCTAGGCTAGGCACTGTCCTCTTGACAGTAATCCTTTTCCAGGTTTTAATTGCTACTTCTAAAAATAAAAATAGGTTAATAAAACATCATCATAATTTCCATCTTTGTCATATCCCAAAGTATTTCACAAGAACACAACAATTCAACTAGTAAATATAAGTTTCTAGCCATAGAAAGTAAAAATCTGTAATAGCTATACTTACAGAATACCTCATGCCAAATCACCATCCACTACTATTAATTATGACAAAAACACATACGAGACATCTTTAAGAGAGGGACATCCAAATGCTTCATTTTCAACAGAATGAAAGGGTTAATTGCTGAGGGCTCTCCACAATCCTGCTTAAAAAAGTTTCTCTCCCTAAATTAGACCAAGCCTTGAGCCACATCACCATTTGCTGAGCCTCTGTCCAACATGCTTTTGTTATTGGCAACGTATTTAAACCTCCTCTGTTTGCATAGAAATTCATCTATGAGTCTGGCAAGAAGAGAGGTATTTCAGAATGAACGCCAGAAGGTAATTTATAGAAGATCCAACTGCCAGGCCCTAACAGACAAGCGGTGTTACACTGCCTCCCAGTGCACAGCGACCGCCTGAAGCTCAAATGAAGAAAGTCGAAGAATCCATTTTAGACATGGAACAACCAATAATTCCCAAAGAAATTATAACTATCTTAGAGCCTCTTCTCAAAAGCATTTAAGTTGTTTTGAAAAATTCTAGAGAGAAAATAAGAGTGAACTGTATGATGCCATTTCACTTCAAGGAAAGGAACTGCAAAAGTAAAAAAATGAAACCAGGCAATTTCATACAGTGGACCACTTTTTATTGAGTGCTTGTACAACACCTTCAATAAGAGAATCTTGGGACAAACAAGAATTTCTAAATCACAGATAAAAGAAATTGCCAAAGAACCCCAAGAATTTTACAGCAGATAAAATTTCTCTAGGAAATGGAAGAAGCATTTTTGTATTTTATATACAAGGTGACCAAGTCAAAGCATTTCAAAGTCAAAAATAAGCAAAGATCTGTTGCTCTTCATGGACCTCATATTATGTTTTGAAACATTAGTACTTTCAGTCCTCCAATGCTGACTTTTCAGTACCCTAGTAGAAGTAATTGAATAACCGAGTCAACATCCCAAAACATTCATATCTGAGCACCCTGTTTTTTTAACCAGTAGCAAGCACATCAACACTGACATTCAGAATCTATAATTCAGGCATTTAGTTAAGAGGCTTAAGTTTAATGTAATCACCATTTCCAATTCTTTCACACACCATGAACACAGCATTGCAGAAAAGATTAAAAAAAAAAAAAATCATTTAACAAAACCTACAGCTGAATTTTACCAAAAGAGGCAGGTGTAGTTTCTAACGTTTTTAAGCTCAGCATTATCATTGCTGGTTCTTAAAAAAGTAGTAGGGTGGTTAAGCTGAAGTACAGCTTCACTAAACCTAACTTGAGGCAATTCTCTTACGAGAAAGGTCAGACCTCTGAAACAAAAAGCAAGTGAATCAGTCAAAAATGAGTGGTGTAAATGAACTTGATTTGATCATTTGGACAGCGTGGAAGAATCACAAAAATGCACAACCTACAATCTAATCCTCAAAACACGCTGTTTACAAAAACACTGTCACAAGCTGCGCTTCTGAGAGGAGTTAGCAGAATGTTTGTAATTTAGCTTTAGACATGCAGGTAACTGAGCCCTTTTGTTTAAGGGAACTAATTAAAGGAAAATAAATCAGCTTTACAAATGGAAGGGAAGAAGGGTAAACACTTACAGCGGTTGGATCCTTCAAATGGAGCTGAGTTGCTGTCACTTGTTTGAAACCACCAGGATAGCTAGGAAAACAGAACAAACATACAAGCTTCAGGCTATACGCTCAAGCACTATGATAACACAAATATCACTACACCCTGAGCAACAACACAATGGTATTACAAGCCTTCAAAAAAGAAAGATGTTCTCACCAGGCCAACAACCATATTGTATTAGATTCTATCCTGAAGTATCTAAGTTGAATGCCACTTGTACTTCCTTTTTTGTTCACCTGCCTATTAAAAAGTTTGTGTTTTACAAGCAGATGGATATACAACTGCATATTAAATACACCATCACAGCTACACAATACAACGGGAGTAGGATACGCAAAACTTGGAAGACTTTGAAGATGATCAAGGCTCATGACAAGTCTGTGGCTGACATACAAGACAACCATTTTGAACAGTATTTATTATTTTATTACAATTTAAAATAAACCATAGCATGATTTGGCATATCTACAGTAATAAAATTTTACTTCTAGTGCAATGCACCCATCTTTTAAAGTCTATTTGATATAGTGAAGTTGAACTTATTAATAAAGCATATACTTTAAATGAGTGATAAAGTGGTGCAAGAAATTACAGGGCTGTCAGGTAAAGCTGGGTTTCATTTTGATTAAATTATGTTATTAGGTATCAACCTAAGTGAAATGAAAATGAACCCAATATCATTAAAACACATCCACATGGGGAGCTGCACAGACTTAAGATTAGTTTTAATAGTACAATTCTTTCCACTTACTCAAAACCAACTTAGCTGCTTAGGCAAGTGCTTTAACTTATGCAAGTTTTTAGTGAAAATTTTTAAGAAGTGAGAGTGGTGGAGGAAGAAAAGTAAAGCACATTAATTTCCATCAACTCTGAGCAAGAACTTCTCAGCAATTCAGCAATGGATTTCAGGTCAGTAATAACGAAATTAGCTTTTCTCAATGTGACTTTTAATCTCTCAACTGGATACATTTTAACACAGATTATTATCTAGTGTTGTCACTGTACATAATAGGAGCAACTGTTCTTATGTGACTGATCATTGCCTTATCTGTAATTGATTATTGCACTTCTTGTGCAAAAACTTGTAAACAGGTAATGTCTGCCAGAATAACATATTATACACTGTTGTATACAGCAGCACATCTTAAGGCATCGAATTTCTTACTAGTTTTTCCCAATTTCTTTTTTTTTTTATCCTCTCATTCAATACTATATCAATCTTGGTATTTACTGTTAGGTAAATAGGTACTGCTAGGATAAAGTAATTGAAGTTGGCAAGTGTGGATATATATGAAGTGTGCACTGCCAACAGGAAAGTCTTCTACTGCTTAGTAAACAGAACATTCCTGACCAAATATGTTAACATCATCTAACTCAAAAGTAGTCAGAGCAATTGACTATTACCCTAACAACATACACTGGGGAAAAACATAGAGAAAAAAAAAAAAAAAAAGAGAAAAAGGTTTTCATCATTTTAAACATTGTAACTCATGGAAACATGCAACCAAACATGTAAGCAGGAATTCCCTCTTGAACCAATATGCTAAAAAAGTCTTTAACTATTAAGAAAATATGACATTAAATTTACCACTCGCTCATTTGAGTATTTATTGTAAAGCTTACCCAGTATGTGAAGAATATACTTTCTGTTCCCATTTGTTACCAGAGAAGGCAATATGCCTTGTATTTATTATGACAACATGATCTCCGCAGTCATCTATGAGGCAGAAATTAGTGGAAAACATTAAGAGAAACACAGAGACAATCAACTAAAATAACAGTTATAATGTGTGTGATACGTACATAGTAGCCCATAAATACACATTTAATAACCCTCAAAGAGCTGAGCTTTCAGTCACACCATCTGAATCTTCACTTAAATACCAACCTTACTATTTTTCTTAGTACTGTCAGGTTAGAAGGCAGGTGAGCAGGTAAAATATCAACAGACTAGATAATTAAATCATTGCAACTATTCAACTAAGACCAGCAAATCTGGCTTACAGGCAAGTGTACTGTTTTATTCAAAATATTATGCTGCATATACACCTAAAAAACCCAGAATAAAAAAAAGTTAGTCCTAAAAAATGATCCTAAATATTCGTTTAACTTTTTAGTTCTCTCAGTACCAATGTTTACTGGAAGACTGAATCCTTTGGATAAGCAAAATAATTCTATTAAAGAATTACATCCTAGGGCTAAATATATAAAAGAAACAAAAAAGGGGGAGATAGGGACAAAAGCGTCACAAAAAAACCCCAAACAAATTAGCTCTGTTGGGAAAACACCCACATTTTCATCACTCAAACTCCACATTTTCATCAATCATTCACATCAATCATGTGAATGTTATAGCACATATAGATGTTCAGTGTTACGACAGCAAAAAAATTTTACATGCAAAGTCTATAGTCTATCAGCAATACTTTGCCAGAAATTTACTTTACCAGTTCTTTACTAATAAAGTGCTAATAAAACCCTAATATCTCAGAAATGATGAAAATATGAAAAAATATGTAATTTTTCATTCCAGAAGTAATGACCTTGATCAGCTGTGTACGTTATAACCACCCATTTAATCAATTAGAAAGTGATTTGCCCAACGTTCCCTCTCATATTCATTACCATATTAGAACAACGCAAGCATCTGAAAAGGTTCATTTGATAAAAACATTTTTGAGGAGGTAAAAAAGAAGCTACACTAAGGAGGACTTAAATTGAGTATGCCTTTTTTTATAGGAGCATATAATTAATCAATGCAAATTCCACATCCTATTTAAGTTTTCTACCATTTTTAAATTTTCTTTTTCTTCGAAGCTCTACTTTCAACCACAGCTGAAGTGCAAAGACAATTTAAACACCTTCACTGACACAGCCTTTCACCACCGACAGATCAGTTCTAAAAACACTGTCAAAATATGTGTCAGGGAACTGACACTGAACTTCGTGCTTTTTTTTTTTTGGTTGGGAAGACAGAACAAGGTCATCTAAAGGACATTTTGCCAACAGTTCTCCACTTGCATAAACACTGAATTAGCAATTCCATACACCAACAGATCCATTGCAAACAGCTCAAGAGTCAGGAGAAAAACTAGCTGGGATACTTGAGATTACCTGAGTAATGACCATAAAATGTTCTTTTTAAAGTAGACTGAATTTATGGATAGCTAATGTCTCCTTTGAAATTTCAAATTAATATATTATTTTCTACTCATCTTTAAACAGTGTAATTCCCATCACCTCAGGAAAGGGACGGCTGCATTTAGTACAAAGAAACCAAAAAATATTCACCATCTCCAGAAACGCAGTCAAATTGCATGCGACTTTTGAAAAATATTCACAAAATATCACCCAAGAAAACTCTTCCTTTAGGCTACTTTCAAAGAATCATAGAATAGTTTGAGTTGGAATGGACCTTTAAAGGTCCTGTAGTCCAACACCCCTGCCATGGACAGGAACATCTTCAACTAGATCAGGTTGCTCAGAGCCCCATCCAAGCCGACCTTGAATGCTTTATCAGGAAGGAGGCATCCACAACCTCTCTGGTCTCACCACCTTCATTGTAAAAAAATTCTTTGATATTTCTAATCTGGATCTACCCTCTTTTAGCTTAAAACCATGAGCTTTTGTCATATTGCAACAAGTCCTACTAAAAAGTCTGTCTCTATCTTTCTTATAGGCTCCCTTTAAGTACTGAAAGGTTGCAATAAGGTCTCCCCAAAGCCTTCTCTTCTCCAGGCTGAACACCCCCAACTCTCCCAGCCTGTCCTCATAAGAGAGGTGTTCCAGCCCTCTGATCATTTTCATGGCCCTCCTCTGCACCTGCTCCAACAAGTCCATGTCTTTCCCATGCTGAGGACTCCAGAGCTGGACACAGTACTCCAGGTGGAGTTCCACCAGGGCGGAGTATCACCTCCCTCAACCTGTTGGCCATGCTGCTTTTGATGCAGCACAGGACCTGACTGGCTTCTGGGCTGCGAGTGCACATTGCCGGCTCATGTCCAGCTTTTCACCCACCAGTACCCCCAAGCCCTTCTCCACAGGGCTGCTCTCAATCCCTTCATTCCCCAGCCTGTATAGATACTGGGGATCGCCCCAACCCAGGTGCAGGACTTTGATGAACTTCATAAGGTTTACTTCTCGAGCTTGTCCACGTCCCTCAGGCACATCAACAATTTGCATGCTATAATATCAGATTATTCTTTTATGAAGTACGTATGTTTTCCTCAAGAAATACACAAAAATAAGGCCAGTATGTTCTATTACATTTTGGTATATGCAATTTGTCACATATAGCATATATATCACACCTCTTCAGATAAAAATAAGTTGCCACAATAAAACTATTTTATACCGTTGTACATTTATAACTTCAGTAATTTCCACTATACAGTAAAAACACACGCTTCAGCTGCATGCATTTTTCCTCCTACAGTTTAACTAAGGACTAAATGGTAATTAAAGGTAGGCATCATACTGTCAACTGTTAGCTTTTCCAGGTGACAAACCACTTGCCAAATCTTTCACTAGAAAACAAGTTTTAACTGCTTCTTCTAGCCATTATACACTAATATTGCAATCTAGAGAAACACCTGGGCCAGATCGGTTTTGCAGGACATTTCCATCTAGTCTTATCTTCTCCTTTGGGGATGCAGAGAGCAGCAGCAACAGAAGTGGCTCACTTACGCCTGCTCATGATCCATCATAAAGAACCCAGATCACCCAATATTTTCAAAATCTGGCCCACTATTTTTGGTTTTCTATTGTGAAGCTGCTCACAAAGATACGATGCAAGGGGATGAGGGTAGAGAGAAGGGGAGGTGCAGAAGAAACCTAAAAATCCAGATTAAAACCCCCTGAACAAGTTTGTATCCCCTTATTTAAGGCATATAGTCCAATGGCAAAAAAATCCGTACAATATTATTCTGTCTAAGGAACTGTTATCTCACAGACACTAAAATATTTGCTCAAGAAAAAAAATAAAAGAAAAAAAAGAAGCATTAAGTACACCAACCACAAACTCATGCATACTTTACTCTCTTCAAGAGTATCAAATATCCCCAGTAGTAATAACCTATCAATGTCATTCTTGGGTGTAATGCATTTGGTACTGATTTATAGAACACTTTAGACAAAGTGACCCTTGAAATGACCCTCCAGGATTTTATAACTTCATGGATATAAAAGTATCACAGCTCTTCCCCATGAACAGCCAAAAACGTTTCCTCTGCGTTGTCCGCTTTATTTTTCAGACAGTCTTAGTCTCCAGTGACACCTCGTGGATAAAACATAACTTGCAACAGCAGAACTCGCAAAACACCTTCAGACCACTACAACAAATACTAACTTCTATTATGAAAACCAGAACAACTATAATTCTAGTATGTACAATCTATATGTATGAGCAAAATTTAATGCTTCCTTTAGGTTTCAGTAATGTCTCTTGAAAAATGTGCATGGGTATTACAGGAAACTCTGTACCCTCAACAGGAGGGATCACCTTTCTGTTATCTATCAAATGCTTATCGCCGTGAGACAGGTACTGCTGTATTACAAATAAAGAACAAGATCACAGATACCTCTTTACTGCTGAACCTTCCAATTTGCAGAAAAGCAAAATCTTTTTTTTCATTTGAAGATATCTTCCAACAATGATTATGTCTCGTCATCACAGAATATCTGAGGTTGGACAGGACCTCTAGAGGTCACATTGTCCAACCATCCAGCTTAAGCAGAACCCTTAAGCAGCTTTTGAGTATCTCCAAGACATCCAAGACTCCACAACCACTCCCAGTCACTCTCACAGTGAAAAAACGTTTTCTACTGTTCAGAGAGAACCTCCTGTGCTTCAGTATATACCTGTTACCTGATGAAGACAAGACTTCTCTCCACCTTACTCAGAATGAAGAATCACTCCAAGACACTACAGCACTGTGCAGCTACTGAAAGATAGCTGTAGAATCAAGAATCACATCAGTGTTTCATTTCATGGACTGTGAATTAAATCCTTACGTTTAAAAGCAATGCAATGAAACACATTGTGAGGTTTTTAAAAAATATAAGTACAACCTACTGGAATTCAGCCACTAAAAATAAATTATGTATTCATAATAAACTTGATATAGATTGGTAAAGACAACAACACAAGGTTGTAGATGGGTATGGGGGAAAAAGATGAGAAGGAAAGTGAAGACAATCATAATTTACAAACAACTGAAAAAATGCAGCCTTATATATCAGGCTTGATTTTAAAATTCTGTTTCAGAATTGAAATACAAGTGAAGGAAAGCAAATTCGCATTTATTTACTGCAATACTCACTTAGTGCATGATAAATAGGTTTGTGCCTGCCTTCAAGTCTGATTACAGTCTCAGCTGCTAATTTTCCTGGTGGCTGCATCTTTGCATCGAGGAGATACCAGGCTCTCGCAAAAGTAGCCCATTGCTAAAGGGAAAGAGAGGTAGCATTTAATGTGAGAAAAGAACACGCTACCATGCTTCAATCAAGCTTCTCCATTTAGAAAGGTTAATGACTCTGAAGGTTTTGTTTCAAAACTGAAGACCTCTTGCTGCAAGCTTCCACTATTGGTAACTGAACCGTAAAATGTAGGCTGTTCAGTGCCCAACACCCTTCTTCTCAGCAAAGGACACAAGTCCCCCAAAGGCAGTCTGATGAACACGGGCAGCCCGAGCCGCCGGCAGCAGGAGCCCGGCCCTCACCGCCAGCCGCGCACCCACCGCCCGCGGCCGGTTGCTGCCAGCGGGACGCCTCAGGCGAGCCCCGGAG
>VZZY01011576.1:130327-154146 GCA_013400335.1 Eurystomus gularis
CGGGAGCTGCCGCCGCGGGGCCAGCCCCAGCCTGCGCCCCGAGGGGCTTGCTCTGCGGTCGCCGCTCTGGGATCCGCGTCCGTGCCGCCTTTAGTGGGTCCCGACCTCGTTAAGTCCTCACCCGTTTTTTTCAGACTAAAACCTACTAATGACTTAAACCTTCAGAAATTTAGGGGCGTGTGTGTGTTTCCTTGTGACACTGTATAACTCGGTAGAGGGTTCCTGAGGTGTGTGCTGCTTTACCGAGAATTTTACAAAATTTATCTCTTTAAACTTGCAAATCTGTAGCTGACGGGTTTTTTTAAAGCTCAGCTTCTAATGTTAAACTGAACTTCAGGCTGTATTAGCAGGGAGGCAAGGCTTAACTTCTGTAATTCAGAAGTTCTAGGCGAAAAAAAATTGTGTGTTTTTTGGTGTTTTGTTTTTTTTTCCAGGTGGGACTGCTGCAACTCTGTATCAGCTCCTGAAAGAAAGCTGTAAATCATCAACCAATGCAGATGTGAGCTCATTCCCAGGTAAATATAGTAATATACAGTAAGGTAAGGCAAATTTTATCAAAGAATTGGCCTAGGCACATTTTGTTATCTAGGTGAAACAAGTCAGAAATTTAAGGAAGCTCAGTTTCTGCAGTGTGTCCAAACCTGCAGGTAGGACTGCTCCTGCTGCTTCTCTTCCTTTGAACTGATGTCATTTCAGCAGCTGGGGCATTAGGAGGTGATTAAATTGAACACAAGAAATGAAAGAGGTTTTGAAAGGTTGACAAACTTAAGTCCAGCTTAGCAAGGAAGAGTAGGAAAGAAAGGGCTTGCTTCTCATGTGAGCGGATAGCTTGATATTTTCATTACTCCTATAATGTCTTACCATTTTTTCAGTGGAAGCAGTATTTGTCTGTTGGTTATCAATTCAGAACCCTAATCCATGAATAGTTATTAAATCATTTCATCATCTTAAGATAGATTTCTGCAGATCTGCTTTAGTACTTTTAGGGGTTGGGTGTTTAGGGTTTTTTTGTTAAAAAATGCTTTCTAAGTTCTGTACTTGGTTTGGATATCTAGTGTTGAGCTGTAAAGGCTTGTCTTGTCACAGGTGTCATATATTTGTGATTCGTGTGGGGAAACCACTATAAGCTGTTAAAATTCACAAAGACAGGAATGTTTAGCTATTTTCAACTTCTGTGCTTTTTATTGCATAGAAAAGTTGAGAGAGCATCTCATTTCGTGATCTGTGTAAACCATTTTTATGAAAGTTGTGATTTAGTTCATGTATGATACAACTTCTGCAAATGGAGAGCAATATTGCCCAGAATGGAGAAGAGGTCAAAGATTTTCTTACTTATTAACAGTCAGAGGATCAGCAATAGACACTTGCCAAGACACTTATCTACACCTTAGTATGTTTGGAACTTATAATGCCAAAGGAAAGTAGAACTTGAGTTATTGTGGCATATTAAATGACTTATGGAGAGTCTTTCAACAGAGGTGTTCATTATAGTAGCAATAATCAAGTAGATTGATTATTTTAAATAATTGTTTAATCTCTTCACAGCATGTTCAGTGGCTGGTATTCCAGGTGTAAAGAAATGGTATTTTGCAAGTCATGTTATAAGCGGTTATTATCAGGTGAGACATATTTTTTTCAGACTCTAAGTTCCTTGACTGTCTGCATGTCTCTAGTGCACCTTAAAACTGATCTTCAAAATTCTTTTGGCTTAATTAATTATTTTTTCTTGATTAGTTCTGCAGTTCTGACTGGGACGAAATAAATTTTGACACACAGAAAAATGAAGACTGTCTCCAAACAAGTGTTGACGAATGCCTGGGAGCCATACAGAATTTTGAGGAAGATGACAGTAACAGTAGAGAGTCCCTGTCTATGACTGAGTATGCATATTATTATTTTTATTGAAAGAGTAGTGATCTGACATTTCACAGTAATAAACCAAAGGGATCAAGAAAATTTAACAAGAAAAAGTTATTACCAAAACAATAGTTAACTACTACTGAAAAGAATTCTGTTTTATTTTAACATAGCTTTTATTTTTTTTTAGCTACAAGTCATTTTTATGGACTAACTGAACAGCTCCCTAACAGTTGATGGTTATTTATACAAAAATAAGTTTCTTGCTAATCCACCTTGAATCCTACTTCCAGTTTTACTGAAGATTGTTTCATAGTCATTTAGTCTACTTCTGCCTCAGTAAGAGGGGAAGGAAGTATACCTCATTGCCTAGGTATGTTTGTGCAAAAATTTAAAGATATAAGATACTATATTAGGTAGTATTTATTAGTTGTAACTTTTTGTTTCTGAATGACTTTATTTATATTTTGTTTCCAACCATGTTGCTCTTCCTTTTCAGTATCTATGATGAAGCTGCAGAAAGTCTGCACCAGTTAGCTGATAAACTGCCTGCTCCAGGTAATCCCTCCTAAAAAATCAGTCTCATTTGAATTTAACTTGTTAGTTACTACTCTAAAAACTCAGCATAGTCAAATGGAAAAATTCAGAGGATGTTAGTTTTTCAGTTGACATAAGTTGTATGCAGCTCTTGCAGGTAGTTTAAGGAACTTGAGCATGATTGGCAATTGCAAATCAGCTTACAGAGTAGTTTGCTGCTTCTTTCTTTGGAAGGCTGTGTTTCAGTAGAGTTTAAGGTAGCTATTTATAGAATTGATTTTTCCATCTGAAATGACACCAAAGCACTAATAGACAGCAAGCAGTTTGAAACTCAACATGCAAGCACAGGAAGCTTTTATGAAAAAAAAGGGAGGTGTTGACATCAGGCTTACATCCGATTGCTTGTGGGTGGGAGCCAAGCAATGTTCCTGGGAAGGAGCATAGATCAGAACTATTGGAGCCAGGTTTTGAAGTGAGAGATGCATTTCCCCTTTTGTGTTAGGGTTACATAATACTCAGTAGTTGATTTGGGACAGCAAAGGAAGTGAATGCAGAAAGAATGAGAAATAGCGGTTTCGAGATGTTAAGAGGAAAATGACACAGTGTAGTTGTACTGGAGACAACTGATCTGTCAAATGCAGTGCTCAGTGAGAGGGAAGGAAGATACAGAAGTGATGTAACTGAGCAAATGGCAAAATACTTTGTGTTAAGAGGAGCAGCAAGAGATGAGCTAAAATGCATTAAAAGTGTCTTAAATCTTGCAGAAGTTACTTGAAGTTGATCTTTAAGCCTATTTCAGTGCAGTCAGTGATAATCAGTACTTTTCTATGTTTTAATGACAGAATCATTTACTGAGTAATGGTACTTTGAGTCATATATAACTGTTTTTATAGGCAGAGCAATGGTTGATGTAATACTGCAGGCTGTTGAACGAGACGGACCCAAGTTGAAAGACTGCTTGCCTGCTATCGGCGCCCTGAAACACCTGAGAGAGTGGCACTCTGCGCAAATCACTATTGCAGCAAATAACTCTAAAGGGTATGCCATTTATTTTAGCTCTGTAAATAAGATCAGTCTTGTTTTGTGTTAGTATATGTCAGTGGTTTAAAATAAAAATGGCTTCTTGAGCACTTCACATGTATACTTTGAACATACATAGATTTGTCCTCTGTTACTGAGGGGAAGAATTACTCTTGCTAATTTATTGTAAATACGTGCCATAACCTGAGGGGCGGGCAGAAAAGCAAATCCTCAGAAGTTCCTGTTTCTGAGAGCAGGAGGTAAAATATTTTATCTTTCCTTTCCATTGCTGGTGGTTTCAGTGCGCATATGATGTTTTTAAGTTGTATTGTGCTACGTAATAACTTGTATTGATTGTAATTTTCCATTTTTTTCACTGGTTTGACTTTAGATGTCAGATCACCTTTGATGTTAGATTTCAGGGAGAAAAAGAACTGTCTGATTTGTCGCTTTCAAAAAGGGAGAATAAATACTCAGTTACTTCCTGTTTGCTCCTGAAAAGTCCTAACACTGAACTTGAAATTAAGTTCAGTAATTTCTTTACTGTCCCTCTCTAACTGACACAAGCAGGCCACAATATGTCTTAGTCTAAACCACAGTGGTCTGGTTTTTTCTCCTGTGCAGTGAATCGTTGTGTTATTCAAGAATGGCAAGTTCTCCTCCGCTTCCCTTCCCCTTCACATCCAAAAGATTCAAGTTTGCTTCATGTGTGATTAAGCTTAATCCTAAATTAATATAGCCATTTAAACTTAAAAAGTTGAACGCTCAGTCCTTGAATAGAATAAGCAATATACCTACTTTATAGTACTTCCTAAGGTGTATGGAGGAGGATTAATTTGTTACAGAGACTTTCAGGAGTGCCTAATCCCAGCGCTCATTGAATCTTCCTGTGCAGCCAGCTTTTGACTGAATAATTTTTTTCTTCTGCCCTCTGTGTAAAATGAGGCCGTTTGGGCGTACAGTTTCTCTGATTGCAGTCATATCTGTACTTAGAAGGCTAACTACAGACCATCTAGATGGGCCAATGATAGCCCCAGTGACGGCTGCCTAGCTTTGCTCCAGCTTCTAGCACCCAACCTTACTATGGTGTGCCTGCATCTTTGCATCGCTGCTCTTATTTGATGTCTAACAAAGTTTGTTGCCATGTTCGTGGAGCATATGGACAGATTCCTTTACAGAGCCTGAACCAGCAATTCTATAATATCTTTTTACCTTGTGGAATATAAAGCTGTGTATGTATCTGTCTTCACATACACAAGACTGTTCAGTGCTAAGAGGTAATAGGTAAATTCAGTCAAAGTGCACTGCATGTTCATTTGTAACACTAAATTCAGTACGATCAATTCTTCCTTGCTATTTTTACAGTAGCTGGCAAAAGATTGCAGACTATTTATCAGCAGACTTTGTATCTTCAGATGATGTCATGAATATTATTGATGTAAAAGAACTGTGGAGAGGAAAGATTCAGATATGGGAAAAAAAGGTAAAAACTTTTTTCAGCTATGGTTATTTTTTTTTAAAGCATCTGTGTACATCATTTAAAGCATGTATTGTACAGTGCATTTTATGCTTTAAGCAATATTTGGTTATGACAATGTGATTCAAATAAGCAATGTACAATGTGTATGGGTTGAGAAACAACTTGCTTTTTGGCATGATGAAAGGCATCAAGATTTGAATTTCAGAAATCCAGATGCTCTCCTCTAAAATATTTGCCTCAGAACTTCTTTTTCAAAATTAAATTGGTTGATATGTATCAGAAATCATTATCGTATAACTCTGTAAGTCACTGTTGCAAGCACATCTAATGCTTCTGCAAAGGTCTGCTTGAAATAAATATAATACTGATTGTTTAAAGTAGTAATACAGGTAACTGGCTGAAGAGAAATAATGTTTCTCTCTCTGTTGATGCATTTATTGTCTTTTTGTTTTGGTTTGGTTTTTTATTTCCAGTTTGGATCGGAAGTTAGGTTTCCAGAATTTTGTATGAAGAGCACTTCAGCGAAGACATTCAGCACTTCACATTTAAGTTCTTGCTTTGCTGTTAAAAAAGAGCAACAATTGAGGAATACTGATGCTTTGCCGGAGGCAAGTATTATTCTTGATCATTCTTCGAGCCACTAGAATAAATCTGTTTTACTTCCCTGAGAAAATTAGTAACTGGGGAAACCTTAGTCAGAACTGAAAATTAAACATAAAAGTAATGTTTGCATAAGATTGAGGAGTACTCCTTTTGTTCACGTGTATTCTCAAAACAGGTCCTTAAAATTTAATCTGTTTGTTCTTAGGAATGTGGCACCAATTTTTTTTTCAGTTGGAAAACAAGACTTTGTTCAATCTTAATACTCAAAATGTGTAATTTATTTATTATTTCTGTGTTTTCTACTTCATATTAAGCTTGGGGGTTTTGGTTTTTTAAACTACTCTTGCCATTTCGTTATTTTCCACTGGAAGTAGATATTTGATGGGAACTCCAGAATCTCATTTGTTGGTGAAAACGAAAATGGGTGTTTATGAAAACTGGTGTCAGTTAAGACATTATTATTTTAATTATCGAAGTATGTAAAACTTGGTTTGCATTCATCTGTTCCTGGTAGATCTTATTTTTCTTTGAATTTGGATAAGAGTTAAAACCCATTTGATGCACATGGTTCACATTCTAGAAAGTAAATTTTATTAAACAGAATTAAATACCTTCCTTGTTTTTTATATAATTGTGTTTAATTTGGTATTGTGAAATGTTTTTATATTCCTTTATGCATCTTTCAGTTGTACTTGCAAGGCAGATGCCTCCAGCAAAGCACTTGAGGAAGTTCTACTGAGGTAACATTATATGCAGTGTTACAGATTTTTTTTTATTTGATTCCTTTTCAGGTTTTTCACTACTATGGTCCTACACTAGAATTTTTACAGATGGTGGTGCTCTCTGATCTACCTTCCTTTTTTATATCAGATCTGGAATTTGAGCTGTATCCTTTTTTAACAATCTAAAGTACTACTGACAATGATCTATATCCGAAAGAAAGCAATCACGATCCACCCATGCAAGCAGCACAAGAGGATTGGGGAGGGCTCATTCCATCCTAGCATGCCAGAGTAGTCATAGTGATTCTTTACAATGGGATATTTTAATGTTGAAATTTAGATTACACTAACATTAAGCAGCTATTTTTGATATTATTGCATATACACTTTGTCTGTTGATGCATTTGCTATTTGTGAGGAAAGAACAGAGAAATATTTACTGCTGTGTAAGTTTAAAAAAACCCAAGCATCACTCATTAATGTATGTAGTGTACTTCACAATATAGAAACATTTTTCCACAAATCACATTTTCATTTTATAGGTGCAAAATCTGTGGCAAGGTAGAGCAGAGGAGTTTTCTCTTGAGTTGTGTGTGCTGCAGCCATCTCAAGGTGTATTCCTACTGGTTTTAAATTTATGTTCTTTTCATGCTAGTCTTGGTGTAACAAAAGTAACTGGGGCTATGTGAGCCTTCCAGGATATTGAATATGAAAAAATAACTGTTTATACCTGCCTATGTTAAAGATACCAGTGGTGTATTTCATCATATAACATTTCCAAGTGTACCACTTTGCCTGGGAAGATGAGTTTCCTATAATTAGTGGTACTGGAGTATCAAATATTAGGCACTTGCAGTCCTTATTTGAAATATGGCAGTCACATGACTTGTAAAATAGAGATGCACACAGTTCTTTGTGAAGATGAGGTTCCTTAAACTGCTCTGTTCAGGAGCCTGGCGAGAAAGAGTATCAAGAAGACATCTACACTGCTTTTAGACCAGATTTCTTCTCTCTCTGGGAAGGTAAAAACTTTTTAAGTATAAGAAAAATGAAGATACATATATATTGCTCATAAAAGATACAAAAGTAATTATCTTAACCCTAGTCTCTGTGTAAGCTCCTTCAATATTTAGTTCTGAAGCAAGTTTGGCTTATAAAGGTGCATGCTATACAGGTTCTGACAACATGTAAGCCCACTGAACTTTTTCCTCTTTGCCTTAGCTAAGGTTCTAGCTCCTAAAACTTTTTGTAACTTTTAATTATATCCTGACAGATAACTTCTGTGCTACTGTAATTCAACTATTATTTTTTTTTAGCAATAGGCAGGCATGTGTGCAATGTATCTGGCTGGTCTGAAGGGGTAAGCTTTTTTATTTTGCATGTGCGTATGCTGCTTTTCCATTCTGATTCTAGATAAAAAGAGTCCTTGAAAGATTTACTAGCTAACTTCCCTCCCTCCCACCCCTCCTTGGTATGGTAGTATGATTATTCATGGTCAAAGTATTCATTTGAAGATGTTTTTCTGGAATGTGTAAGGTGATGTATGCTTGATTGGGAAAGTTGGTGGGGTTTTTTTAGTGTTTCTAAAATAAATCTACGCCAATCAAAACAGAACCTGCAGTGTGAAAATGCCTATAGAGTTATTATGAATAACTTAGGTTAAATGTGATCTTTGGAGATCAGGCTTTATTTTTCACCTCCAGCCACTCCATTCTCCATTATTTTTGGCCAGAAAAGAAAGAAGTCATCCTCATGCTGTACTAAAAATATCTTTTGGAGTAGTTGTGTATTGGTAAATACCCCCGGTGATTTTTATTTTACATGAGGATACTGAATATTTGGTGAAATACCTTTTGCCATCTAAGAGCTTGCGTTTCTGTTAGTTCTTTTAAAGGAAAAGCCCAAACGGTTAAAACACATTCTTAGGCTATGTTTTAGAGTCTTCAGATGTTGAATTGATTATCTTTTTTCAAGATAAGTGTCTCACAGGGAATTTTTCCCTGTCTACTACTGGAAATATTACACATTTATAGGCTTTTGTAATAGCTGTGATAGCATCGTTTTATTGCTTGACTATTCAAATATTCAATTTTTTTCTGTTAGTACTTATTGGCTTGAAATTTATGTACAGACATAAACATAATCCAGTTTCTAATTAATTGAAAAGGATAATATGTAGGGAGGAAAAACATTACATGTTTTTCAAAGGAGTGCAGAGTTGCTGATGCCAGCTATATCTTTTAATTCTTTTTTTATTTTGGATACTGCTTTAAAGAAGTGGTTTAGGCAGACTATTGAAAGACTTCTAACTCTACCTTTTTGTGTAGGAAATAGAAATTCAGCCATTAATGATTTCTCAATAAGCACAACTTTTACAGCTTCTATGTCAAGTGCTGTTCCATGACGGTTGATGTGAATGGCAGAAATGTGAAGTAAAGATGTTTTTCTTCAGTTGAAGTACATTTGAAATAATGCCAAATCAGTAGCTCAAGAATGAAATGTAAAACAAGTTGCAGTAATATTGCACTTAGTGTATTTGCTCTCGTTATTTAGGTGGGAGCTCTATTTACATTGCCATGTAATGTAAGCAGCGTAGCGATCCCATCCCCTGCCCAGCTGAGTACCAAAAAATGGAAGGAATATATGGCTAGGAAACCCAAGGTCGTTACTGGTAGGTAAAAGGAAGACAACTACTGGTGTATTTTGCTGTGGTTTTATCTGTCTATATGTGTATGTATTTATAAATGTGGGAGCTTTGGGATTCCCTTTTTTTCTCCCAAGAAATTAAGCCACTGATTGTAATCTTCCTTGACACAGAATGTTTTGATGAATGTAAGTTCAGCTATGCAGACTTGTTGTAGAGGAAAATTGATAATAACATCATGGTAAGCTTTACAGAAACAGTGCACCTCCTTTAAAACATTTCTGTGTCCTATCTGGCGGCTCAGATGCAGCTTCCACACACCTTTTTAAGGTGTTTCTACAATCCTTGGGCAAAGATGTTTGCTTCTGCAGATGTGTGCTTCCAGTGTGCTTCACTAAGGTGCTTTCCTTCTCACTTAAGCAGTTCCAGAAGCTCTTCATTGCCATTGCGTTTAATTTCAACCTCTTCCCAGAAAAATACAGAACATCAGGAAATGTTGGATGCCTCCATTCATCTGAGAGCCAATGTGCTTAGCTAGTGATTGACAGTGTGCTCCTTCTTCCTTATGGGACTGCACTGATGGCAGCCGACTCCTCTTACACAGTGTGCCAACGCTTAGAAAGTCAATTCAGAAACTGAGAGAACAGAATTAGTGCAGATCAAGACTGGGTGGAGTTTCTCAGCCAGTAGATCTGCCCTGCAAGTGGAGATTGAGAGCAAGTAGGGAACGTGAGGTTTGTAGGGACTTGAAAACAGCAGGCTAAAAGGAGCTTGGTGATAGCCTGGTGCTTGAAGTACTTGTCTGGGACAGGGTAAGATGTAGGATTCTGCACCTTATGTGATTTTTGTAGTTAATACAGTGCTCTAATAGATGATTCATGCAGATTCCAAAGAACAGTGACAACTTCTGTTGCCAACAGAAGGTGGTGTTTGTAAACAAGACAGACATATTCTTTCAGGCTTTGGGATAGGCAAAAAAATTGAGAGGAATTAAGAAGAGCTGTATAACAGAACAAGAAGCTGAATTCTATGAAGTGGGTGCTGGCAGTGTGTAGATTTAAAATGATCTGTGTGTGTTTGGAGGTGGTGGAGCAGAGGGGGTGTGATTGTAGAGCTGGTCAGAGCGACAGCACTATATACTATATTGGAGAGATACTACTGATGCAGTCGGTGGAGCGCAAGATCCCCAGTGTCTGCAAGATCCTTGTCCTGTGCTCCAGGGGAAGGGTTTCATGCAAGTATTAACTATAATGTGATCAGGAGTACACAATAGGTTCTTATTAGGCCTCTTGAGCAAAATTTAGGAGGAGAAACATGGCCATTTAAACGTATTTGCTTGCTTAGTTGAAAACTTTCTGGTTTAGTGGCTACCGCTAATCTGACTATATTAAAGATTTACAAATCCCTAATCTCTTCAGTCTGTGGGAAGGTGTAATTCTTTGAATTGGTAGTTCTCAAATATTAGTTGGGATTAAAATGAGAAATATAAGATTTCCCATGAGGAATCAGCTCTGAGATACCAAGATAAATTGGAAAAGGACAATATTTCAAATGACACGGAGATCGGGGAACAGGACAATGGTGAAAATGTTGGGAATCTTTTTTTCTTTCTTGTTCTTTTCTTTCTTCTTTCCCTGGGTTTATATATTGAGTGAGATTTCGCCTATTCCCTTCCCCATCTAATTTAAACTTTTCAATAAATACTGGAATACTTGATATTTGTTACAAAAAAAATACTAATAAACATCAAGCTTTTCTTCAGTTATTTATTGAGTATTGCAAGTATCTTATGAAATTAAGTGATTTGACTTTTCAAATTTAGTACATCAAGAAGTATTCATTCTCTCAATTTCTACATCTACCAAGGTTCTATAAAGTGTTTTCTGTCTAGAAACTAGTTCTGTGTAGAACTATCAAGTTCTACATTAATTTATTACCAAAAGTGCATACTATATGTGAGTGTTTAAAATAGAATGTGTTTATCTCTCACCCAGGCTGTGCACAAGTGTAAAGCACTGAGTGGAACTCTCATTAATGAATAAAGCAGCTTCCTTTGAAGAGTATGTGCAGTATCTCCTTCTTTTCTACAGATGTATCTTCTTTCAGTGAAAACTTGCCATTCTTTCAATCCACCTATGCAAAAACGCCTGGTTTTACTGAGCTGAACAGACTCTGCTCTGATCATTACATGTGCTGTAGCATGCTGTTTCCCTCTCTTCATTGTTTCATTGTAGAGATGTAACTTTTCCAGTTAAAATCTTTCCTTTTACTAAGACCAATTAAAGAACTCCTCTTGGTTGGTGGTTAGCTGTACTTTGTAGCCTGCATTAGAACGCTGGCCCTCCCTACAATCACCAAAGTTCAGAGCTGGTAACATGCTAGCTTCAAACCAGCAGGATATCCAACTCATCTCTGCTGCTGTCAGTCATTTATTGTATTGCTCAGTTGGCTTTTAATGGGTAAATATCAGCTGTAGTTAGTGTGTCTCCCAAAAAGATGTTAGTAAGATTTCTCACAGCACAGAAGAGAGCAAGTGAGAGAATTTTCATGGTGGGTTATAGCTTGTTTTAAAGCTGTTTTCCTGAAGTTCACAGTTATGTCCTGATGTTTTTTAAGTTCCAGAAATTGAACTGAAAGGAGAATCTTGCCGCTATTATTTCTTGCTACAAGGCAATGGTTCTGGAGGATGTAAAGCAACCTTGATTCATTCAGCTAGCCAGATCAATGGTACAGCCACTCTTGCTGCAGTAAATGGAATGCTAAAGACAACAGCAGAAGAAACAGAGTCAAGTAAGTGTAATTACTTATTTATTTAAGAGTATCCGAATGCAGGCCAACACTACTAAAACTTATGTATTCCTTTTATTCATTCCAGGGAGAAAACAAGGAGGAATATTACATTTTTATGAATAACTCTATTCTTTCAGCAATATTTTTTCAAATTGATAAACATGTAATAATATCTTATTTATTCACACAATTTACTATTACCGTATTTTTAAAATTGACTACATAAGGTTGTAGTCAGACATTTTTCATAACTGTGATTAGTTGTAAATGTTTTAATCTACAGGGATGTTCAGGTAATACTTAATGCATATCAAATTTTCAAAAACTTAAAGTTTAAAAGGTATGTATGCTGGTGTTAAAACCAACCAGACCATGGCTAAAGTCTACGCAATTATCTGTTGACAAGCCTATCTCGCTGATGATTTAAAATAACTGCAGGGCCAGCAGGCAAGTTGAATTTCATGATCATGTCTTCAGGTAATTTGCAGATGTCCTTATTACTGCAGAGTGGTTACAGTATGAGCTAGCACTTTTATTACAGCTGGTCCACTAGGTAGGGGCATGTATGCAGGTATTTATCTCAGAGTAGTTGTCCTCTTACAACTACACGTACTAGGTAACTCTGCTAATTCATGTATTTGCTCTCGATAACACTGGCAAAGAAGAGCACAGTGACCTGCATCTTATCCACTTCTTTTCTTATTACCAAAATAAATCCATGTGTGATGTGACTGATTGCTTACCATTTGTCCTAATTAAAATCCCATTAGTACTGTGTCAGATGACTGAAAGTCCTTGACCATGTGTTGGGAGAAAACTTTTCTTGCCTGCTATCAAACTTAGGATCTTTTTGCCTTCTTTAAATGTCAGTCATGTTAATTGTGTTGTCATTATATTGGTTTTGCACAGAAATTCAAAAATCCTGGTCAGACATCTATTCCAAGTTTAAGAAGTAGTGTTCAGTTGTATTCAATTTCCTTTTCTTTTTAATGATTAGCCATATTTCAAAGTCTGGTTGTTTCCTTTGAATATGAAATTTTATGTCTGTTATGGTTATGGTTTTTTTAAGAAGTAATGACTTGGTACCTCCAATGTCCTATGAGAGAATCTTAATAATAAATTTCTGCTCATCTGTACAGGCTTTCATATTGCTGACTTTATCAAGTCTCTGCCACATTTTTGTGGGGAGGAGATTGTAGAGAGAGAAAAGAAACTGTCTCGTCTCCAAGTGTTTGCCTTGAAGGAATATCTCAGTAAGTAATGGGGCGAGCACTGGTAGTTTTCAAGCTAGTATTTAAGAAAGTCTTTATTTCAAACGGAACGTGATGGCTCACCTTACAGAACCAACGGCAGGTGATCACTTTGTGAAGAAAAAAGTGGAGCTTTAAAAATAAACTTTTTGTACTATATCTATGTGTGTCAGAATTGAGGAGAAGAAAACGCTGAACTTAAAATAAAGTTGGTGGCTGTTTGTTATACAAATATTCCGGATGTTTGAGCATAGTTTTGGAATAATTCTGAGGTAATTAACTTCTTCTCTGCTTTGGTGGGGTTTTTTTTGTTGTTTATACTTTTTTTTTCCCACAAACCCTTTCCTGCTGGATGTGCCCTCTACAAAAATAGGAATTCAGTTTGGGGGTTTTCAGGTTTTGGTTTTTTTAATTCTTTCTTGCAAAAGTCTTAAACAGCGGAAGAGAAGTATGCATTGAAGATTTGTTACATGTATCATGATACGTCATTCATGCTAGTACCTGAAAGGTCACCCTCAGTAGCTTTGCATGATTTTGCAGTGAAGTACATTTGACTGTCCTGATTTTTTGTGTCGAAGTCCATTGCTAAAAGACACTCAATTAAAATAAAAAATGCCTCTGAGATATTGGCTAGATTATTGAAAATGGCATACTGTGAAAATAATTTAGGTGTATTATCATTAACAGAAGATCATTATCATTACAGCTTAAGGAAAACAATTTCTGGTGATAGTTTTGTCTTGCACCCCCCAGCCCTGCCATCTTCCTGTCATTCTCAGATTCCTGTCTACATTAACCCTGAGTTTGGGGCTGCTTTAGAGCTTGTGTTTTAGTTTGTTTTGAGTGGATCACCCATTTCCATTAAGATGAAGACTAAGTAGGAGCAGTTGGGATTTGCTAGTCATCCTAAATCATATCAGAATTACCTGGCCCTGCATGTGCTGACCAAAGAGACGGGAACACTCAGTTGCATTGGAACTGCACTCCTGTAACGGCAGTAAAAATAGGTGTGTAGGAGTCTCTGCAGGCTGGAGCTTTTCATGGTTGGGCTCTGCAAGTCCAGATGTTTGTCTCTGGGGGGTTCAGAACTGGATATACTCAGAAATGCACATATGCAGAAATTAAAGGACTGTAAAAAAGTGATTCACGCATGATTTCAACTATTCTCACTGCCAAGTTTTCTCACTTGCCTGTGGAATAAACCAGCCATGCCTTGCTTAAGTGTAGGATAGTAAATGTCAAGTTACTTGTATTATTGTTTTGCGGTATGGCTTTTCTTGTTTGGTTGTTTTTTTTAACAGGCTCCAGTTATTCTTTCTCACTTAACAGGTGCAGTAGCTTTTCCTTTTTTTCTTTTACAGAGAGAAAGGAATTGACCAAGAAGCCTCTAGTTATTTCTACTGATGAGTTAAAAAACTTGTTAGCACTTACGAGATCATGTTTTTTGGACCTGTACACCACCAGTCTTCCTAAACCTGTGCTACAGAAAGTTGCCAGTAAAACTAGGTCACACACTGTGACTTCTGGTAAGTATCATTATTTAGAAAACACGCTGCTTATTCTCTTTCAATGTATTTTCGTACCTGTTACCAATTTTTTACTAAAAGGAGAGACTTTTACCAAAAGAGTGAAAAATAGAAGGAAAAGTAAAGTAGCTTTCTAGGCTTTATTGCAAACTGAAGTTACACCCATCCTATTTCCTTTCTTTACCTTGACAAAAAAAATATGCAGAAAACATTTCTGATCACAGCAACAAACAGATTTCTCTTATGTTTATATACTTGTATATATAAAGGACTTTACACACACATATATCTATAACTGTCTTTAAAGAATAAGAGTCTTTATTTCTGTTAAGGATTATCCATCATGCATTTCTTGCAGAATCTGATTCAATGGAGCCAAATCCACTGGAGTGGCCAGAAAGACATGTTCTCCAGAATTTGGAAAACTTTGACAAAAACAAACAAAAAATGAGGTAATGGTTAAATACTGGAGAGTTTCTTTGCAGTGGCTGTTGGGAATCACTCTAGAGGAGTTGTATATGTTGATAGCCCTTCTGTAAACTGTTTTGAAATATCGTTATGAACTTTCAGAGGACGCATTGCTTAATGCTAAAACTAAGTTTCTATCAGTTTCCAAAGGTGTACTTTCTTGTATTTAAAGTAGTGTTGGTTAGATTTTTATTGACAAAATGCAACTGAAAGTTACCTAAAATAATGTAGTTCCAAAACAAAATTACCAAAATGACGTTACTAGAAAACAGTAGCCGTAGTAGAAAAACATACAAAAGTTTTATTTTTCTTTTTTTAATTCCAACATGCCCCGGGGCATAAATAATAAAGTTAGTACAGCAGTTTCTGTCAGCATGTACAATGTGTTTCTAATCTCCTCATATTTCCTAAATAGTCAGTGCTTAGTATCAGTTCTCAAGTAATTTTGAAGTAGAAGATCCTATTGGGCTTGTGTTTGAAATTTATATTTAGTTTGTGTTTTCCTTCAGTGCTGTTTAAGTGAAACCTGAAGACCTTTGTATCACTTTATACAGCCTATCGACTTCAGTTTTAGCTCTTGCTTTATGTAAGACTTAATGATCTTTGCTGCATCTTAACATTTTTATTGACAGACCTTTAGAGCCAAGTGTCCGGCTGCCTTTTTTTTAAGTCCATTCTGTCCATTTCTGTCTTTGAAATACACAATTGGCCAAAGCCTAGGTTGGAGTTCTGTGTGTCAGAACTCCTCACATTAGATCTCTACTTTCTCATGGGTATTAGTAGTAGTAGTAGCATTGACTTCTGTTTCTCAAACAAGTAAAGTTCTTCCTTCTAATTAAATTTGGAGTTGCTTCCTGAAGGACCTTTCTGTTTCATCATCAGTTAATATTCATTTCATTGTATTCTTAAGTGGTTGTCTTCTACTTATCCTGAATCAGTTAAGCATGTTGCTTAACAGTAGAAAAGAGAGAATTTTCCTATACTTGATTGAGGACTCTAAAAAAAAAAAAAAGAATAAGTAGTTCCATGCAATAGTGCCTTTATTGTTTGTTTAACAGGAATTAATTTTTGATCCTACAAGTCCATAGATGGAAAAAAGAGATGAATAATATTCTTCCCATGTTGTATTTCATAACTAAGCTCAGAAATTTTGAAGAAATTAATTTCAAATGTATTTTATTGTGAACATTTTTGCAAATGTTCTCAAGGAGTAACCTTGTTCGTTTTACTTTGGAAATGCACTCCAGACTAGCAGTGACTTTTTTAAAATATTTTTTTTAATAATTTTTTTAATATTCACACAGTGGTTTGGGTTGGAAGGGACCTTTAAAGGTTACTACACTGAAAAGCAGAAAAATACAAATCTTAGATTGGTCTTTTTTTCCTTTTCCTTTTTTTTGAGTTTCTATGTTCACACATTCATCTGAGCAATTGCTGGGGCATAAAGATAGCCAGCGGGAGTCGTTGACATTGCTCGATGCTAAGGAATTACTGAAATATTTCACACCAGAAGGGCTACCAGTTGGTGATCTTCAACCACTACAAATTCCCAAACGGTATAAATCCAGCACATTAAAACCACTGAAGACCACACTCACCACTGATGATGGGAACATGAATAATGACCGAATGAGAGTCTCGGAGTGGCCTAACTGGATTAGAGTTTGTAATTTGCAACATCCTTGCATCACGTGCCTGCCAGTGAAATCAGTTGTTGTGGTCCACCAGTCAGTCTTGCTATTTAGTTTTTTTCAGAATCTGCAATGACTGGAGATGATGGTAACAAGTAATAACCTGATACAAATAATCACCTGATGCACAAAGGTGTGCCAGTAGATCTTTGCCACGGCTGCGCTACAACCACCCTATGTGCCCATTTCTAAAAGATTATTTGTAGCAAAGCAGAAGTTACTGTGGCAGAATTTGTTTTATTGGTGTGATTTCTTTCGTTAAGAGGAGGGAAGACTAGGTGGGAAGACAAAGTGTAAAAAGGGCAATAGCTGAGCCTATTTAACTGTGTTTGTCTCATGTCATGCTGGCCCGGCATTCCTATCTGCATTCTTATGTGGGAAATTGCTCCTTAAATGAAGCTTGTTTGCTCTGACTGCTTTGCAAGTATTCATCCTTAGTGTGTCTGCTGGTAGGTACTAGTGTATTAACCACTGCTTTTTCAGAAGGAAGATTGATACAAGGAGTTAGTGGAGTAATTTTCAGGATCTGAGCCTTTGTTAGAGTTAAGGCCAACCTATATGAGAGTCAGGTAGTGTTTGTAGAAGCAGAGCCTATACTAATTGTTCAGTGTGTCATAGACTGCGAGTAAGCAATACAATCTTTACAGTCACTTTAGTTATATTTGTTGACCTTTTTAATGTTGAATAATAGAATATATAATGGAATTATTGGATACAGCCCTCAATCCTTTTTTTAACTTCATCATATGGAATAAATTAAGAGGGTTTGTGAGAGGTAAGGGTTCTCTAGGACTTTGGGGACTTCCATAAAATACTTAATTGGAGTTTTGAAACTAACCTAAAGATGTTCTGAGCAGAGAAGTCAAGCAAGTTTGAAAATACACAGTGAAGATTGAGAGTCTCCTACAGAGTTGTTGGTTAATGAATGCAGATGGTTTAGGGTCTTGGCTTTAATGTAATATTCCAATTAGTTGTGTGGGAAAGAAGTAAATAACTCATTCACTAAAACATGTTTTTTTAATCCCTGATTTTTCAAAAGCATCCAAAGAAGTTTTAAGGCATAGAATACTTTGATTCTCTTGATTTGCTTTGAGCTGTAGCTGAGTGACGTCTGAATTTGAGGGACTTTGCCGCAGCTTGCTTGGATTTCTGCCCATTACTATGAGAAAGTATGCTGATGAAACATTTGCTTTGTAGTACGTTGCAGTAATGTGAGTCTCTCTCATAATACTTGGAGATCTTGGATATCTAAGAGAAGTATAAAGCCAAAATCAAGTTAGTTGAACTTAAGTTCTCACTTCAATAGATTTAATTTTCTATTGGTGCTGTATCCCAGGGGCTTATCTACAAGACAAGCTGGTTTGGTCTTCCTGTGTCAAAGCATTTGTTTCTGACTTCTGGAAGGATAATTTATCCTGACTGTAACTAGTTAAAATAGATCTGTATTTTTTTCCTTTCAGTGAAAACATATTCCCTTTGACACCTGCGCTTACTCCTCGGAAACTCAGAGGTTTGCCTTTTGAAAAAGCAGCTGGATGCCACTATCATGGACTGGAGTAAGTTTCCGGGCTTCTTTTTCCAAAATTATTTTTCAACTTCCAGTCAAGGTATAACTAGAAACATTTAAGAAACATGAATGTTGGTTATGGGAAACTTTATGTATCCTTTCACTTCATTGGAACAGCTTTGCACATGCCACCTCTCTCTTTCTTACCTTCGTTTTATTCACTGGTTTAAATTGCAACACTCCTCCCTTGATGGTAATGCAAAAACTTTTTTTTTTTTTTTTTATAAGTTGCAGTGCTGTAGCTATTCTCAGTGTCTCCGAAAATTTTAATTAAGAATTAGAAGGGGAAGAGGGTTCATTAGTATATAGCAAGTCCCTGGAGTGGGACGAGTGAACGACATATGTAGTTTCTCCATTGATGTTCAATTATAGGCACTTTTAGACTAATAGTCATGAGGTTTATGAAACTTGTGGTGAAGCCACCTGTATGTTCAGGAAACCTGAAACCACCACCAGCAGGCAAGTGTTAGTAGTGAGAATCTTTGAAAGGATTGATATGGTTAGGACTTTATCAAGTCCCAGACAGTCAGCATGAGTTATTTGTCAAAGCTTCAGATGGGCAAATATCATATAATGTAGCTGTATACAAATTGTTGAAAAAAATATAAATATTGTTCTTGAGGAGAAGAGAAAAAGGACATACACAAATGCTAGGGCAGGTAATTCAACATAACTCTTCTGTGTAGACAGACTGTGTCTTAACACAGTATATATTAAGAAATGCAGTGGATACCAACTGTAGGCAGTTCAATCTTCACGCAAATTTCTTTCACCTCCTAAAATCACATTTTCAGATTGTCAGAATGTGACTAATGATATTGCTGATATTTCTTTCCTATCAACTGCACAAATACATCGTTTAAGCCTATATCTGGTAATTTTAGCCATGTTCTCTAGGGAAGTGAAGCAGCCATTCTGTCTGTTCCTTCTCTTTTTCTAAGTGGTAACTCATGAGCCCCTTAGCCTTTTTAGGTTTGTAACAAAAGACCCAGAGAGGCCACTGGGTAGATAGGAGGACAAGTCTGCATTTCTCCTAGTTGTGGGGAGAAAGCACTTGGCCGTTGTCTGTTTAATGCTGACCTACCTGACTCCAGCAGGGATTGTGAATGAGGATTCAAATTAGGCACAGCACAGCTTGTGCTGCCTCTTCTCCTAGCAAGATATGGCAGGTAGAGACCCCAGGGAGGCCTGGATATTGTGGAGAGGAGGGAGACCCTGGCATGTTAGTGTTACAAGGGGAATGTGCTAGCAATAAGGGGGGAAGAAGTAGAGTGGGATGGTAGAAACTAGTATGAGAGGGAGGAACCCACAGCTGTACAGCCAGAATATATTGTAGCAGAAGGATCATATGGTCTGTTGGAGCAGATGTGTTTTGTACCATGCAGTTGTGATTGCAGTTTCCATCTGCATGGCTCCTGTATTTGTATCTGGAAGTAAAGTTGTGTCAACAAAACCAGGAGTAGCAGTTATGATTAAATCAAATTTCTGATGTAATGAACCTGTGCCAAACACTTGAATCCTGTGTTGCAAGGAGAAAGTAATTGCCATTAAAGCAGAGCGAGTAAAATGGCAATTTAACTTCTGAAGATAAAAACATTTTTAGCTTTGTAGGAGATGTGATTACTCAGGGGACTGAGAATATAAATAAGGAAAATTAAATGCCTTGAAATATGTAGGTTAAGAGAACTTACTCTTATCAGATAATGAATTTATTTCTAGTGGAAAGTCTTACTCAGCTGTAGAAACGGATTCACCACTGTTACTAGAAAAGTGAATTTCTCCCTGAATATGAAAATACTCTGGAGAAAGTAGAAAAATCAGATCTGGCAATTTAATGTGACTCCATGTTAAGAGGTAAGAGTAAAAAATATGTCCAGAGTTCCTAAGAGTAGGAAACATTGCTAAGTATTTGGAAGGTGTGCTGAGAGAGAGCTCCCATTGTTCAGCATACTTGTTAGGAAAAGGGTGGAATAATACTGGATAATGCTGTTGTCCCTCCCTGCAGTGGAAGTAATGTAAGTTACTGGGCAGTGAAACATTGGTCTTTTGCAAGGAATCTTGAAGTCATTTACACAACAGAAAAAGTTAAGATGCGTTTTGTATTGTTATAATTTCATGAGCGTGTTTCTCTGAGTTAGCACCATCCATTTGTTCTCTTTCAGCTCCCCCAGTTTCTTCTTTTCGTTTGATTGATTGAACCGCTTATTCTTTGTAATCAGTAAGAAGCTGGGAGGCTTGTGCTTGTTGAGTGACGCTTCTGGATTTTAGCATTTAAAAAATGTGAATCTCTCATATAGCAGTGCTTGCCTCGGACAAAGCTAAAGGTTGCAGTTCCAAGGAGTGCAGTTAGCAAAGAACCCATACAAAATAACACTTAAAACATGCCCTATCTTCCTCGTGGTTACACTCAATTAATACAATCTCACAGCAATCTAGGTTTTGGCACAACCTGGCTCTTCCTATGATTATGTCAGTATTGTTGCATTTTGGCATTCCTGAAGCACTTGTAACTTGCTATTTACATATATTTTACTTTAGGGGATTTTCTTCAGACACTTACGTGATTCTCTTATGGCTTATGCTCTGAAGAAATCTTGGGGTGTTTTTTTGGTTTGGATTTGTTTGGTTTTTTTTTTACTAGGAAAGTTGCATTCTCACAGGAAGAAATGGAGGCATATTGTATCACCATATTGTCATATTAGAGTGTGTCATTTTATATATAATAACTTGATATTTTCTGGGTCTCCAAGTTTTGGTGGATGCTTGCAAGGTCTGAGGTCTGAAGGTACTGTATCCATTAGGATGTGCTGAGCTCATCGTGTACTGGATTTCAGAGCAATCCTCATCACTGCTTTATTGGAGCGTTACTCTGGTTAGCATGTTAACGAGTAACATCTGATAAGTACAGACTGAATGTGATAAACAATAATATCTAAAATAGACTGATACAAAAGTAACACAGGGCTGATTGTGAGGAGCAAAAAAAGTGTGCTGTCACCATCCTAATCCATCACTAACTGTTCAAGGAAAAATTTTGCTAATGTCCATGGAAATCTTATTTGTAAGACCACAAGGTAAAAACTTACAAAGAGTTTATGATTCAGCTTCTTTGCTGTAGCTAGACTGAAATATGGCTAAGTCCATCAGGTGTGTGTTAATTTACTGGCCTGTTTTAAGTTATCTTTCAGAACAATACTCGAGTCTGAACAAAAAAGGTTTTGGAGATATATGATAATCAAAAGTAAGTTCTGGGTATTTTTCTGATTGTAATAAAGCAGTGACTTTCTCTCACAGATTTCTCACCAATTTCAATTTTAGATATTGTCTGGATAACAGAAAAGCCTTAGAGAGAGATGTGGGGTATGCTGAACTTCAGACTCGTCTCATTCGCTATGAAACTCAGACTACTTGCACCAAAGAGTGCTGCCCTGTGCCGGTTGTCTTGAGCCCTCTCCCATCTCCCGCAGTCTTGTCAGAGCCTGGAAGTGTCCCTGATGGAGAATCTTTACAAAGTGAATTCAGAACAGAGGCATCAAGGCTAAAACGCAGATCAAAAGAGTTGGATTGCTTTTATCCCAGGAAAAGGTAATGCACTGAATAAAAGAAATCTTTAGCGTGAAATATTTCAGTAGTCTCTTGTGAAATGCATCTTTTCTTTCATCTCAAAATGTTTTTAGTGAAGCTACCTAGACAAATGTTCTAGTTGCTTAATTCTCTTCTGTAGGTTCATGCTTTTTCTCGAGTGTGACCTCTCATTGATAGCATTAGATTAATCAAAACCGTGCAGCACAGGCACCCTCTGTTTAAGAGATTTGGGGTTGTAGCTTGCAAAGTCTCAAGTGTCTCTGAAAAGATGACAGATAGCCTCATCTAGGACCAAAACTGTCAGTGCTGTTGCAGTACAAATAAACAACTAAAAGTTTAGAAAGTCAAGCACTGTACAAACAGAATAATTGAGTTCCTAATCCAAAGGCCTGCTATCATAAGATGACCTACCAAAATTCAAACTTATTGTCAGCCTTGTTTATTAAAGTCTTTTCTGGAAGTCTAGTTTTTGTAAGACTTCCCTTTGTAGGTTGCTCCTCACTCTGAAGATGTAAACTCAGCATCAATAAAAAATTAACTGCTATGTAAAACTATGTCTCAATTCACTTTTTACTGTAAAACTTCACTTCTTCCTTCTTTCCAGTTCGATACCCTTTGCAGTCTAATCACAGTAAGCCTTTTATGGAAGTATGGTTTTCAGAATATCCATGTCTTTTGCAGCTTACTGAATAATTAGAACAGAGGATGCAATTGTACTTAGCACTTCATAAACTGGAGTTTCAGAATTACAAATGCTCTTCAGTTGAAAGGTCAAGCCTTACAATGTTCCAGTAGAATTGTAATGCCCAGCTTCCCATAGTTAAAGATGAGTTGTGACAATATTGTAGGGCCTAAAGAAATTAGATCGTTTCAAGAAGTTTTGTCTTATCCTGAGACTGGAGATCAGCGAACTCCACTCACCCTTCCTAGCTATCTAGATGAAGGGTCCTTTTTTTTAAAAAAAAAAAAAAATTTTTTTTTGTCTTTTCAGGCTAACCAAATCAGAGAGTACAGATTCCCTCCTCTCTCAGGCAAGCGGAAATAGCGGCAGTCACTATGCAGTTGCTGTAACGAAGAAGCACTCTGAAAGATCAGCTTCTTTAGCTTCGATGCCATCGAAACACCCTGGTCCACCCCACAAAGCAACCACCAAGGTTGGCTCAGCAAGTCACATAAGTGCAACCGAGTCTGAAACTGCAAAGCCAGCTAAGGAATCGAGATCTCAGAAACATACAAGGGTAAAGGTCTATGTTGTTTGCTTCCTGGAAAAGCTTCCTTCCATGTGACTTGATTTTTTTAATAATTTTTTTTTTAACTCCAATTGAACTGTCTTCATCTCTTATTTGTTATCATTAAATTTTGTTCAGTTCACTCATGTAAATGAATCCAGGAGGCACTGAGGAGAGTGCTGCAGAAGCAAGGAGTGAAAAAGTATGTAAGGAGTATTATGTCATGACCAGGGAGTTAAGGCTGAGAGAGATAACTATGAATAAAAAAGGTGGGAATGGATATCAAAGAAGAAGAGTCATGAAATGTAGAAAATTAATATAAAGCCTAAAGGCAGCAAAGAAATATCTGTGCTGAAGGGGTCAAAGCCATTATGGAAGAACAGACTATTCTGAGAATAAAAGATATTCCAGCCGTTGTACAAGTGCACTAATTGTGATAACATTGAAATATTTTGATGCAATAATGTTTGATTAATAGCTGTATATATTGGGAATGCCACTTTTAAAATACATTACGCAAAACTGTGGCTTTGTCATACTAATTTTAAAGTAATCCCAGTGTGCTAGAGAGGATGCTGCATGAATGTTGATGTTGTACTGGCAAAACCAAGTTGGGATGACCCAAATAAGCATAAATTGGTGTGACACATTCAGACCTACTACAAATATCTCTGTTTTATTATCTCTCTTTTTATATCTCTGATATAAAGAATGTCAGAGTAAATTTTCTAATCTGACTGTAGTGTCTGATTTTATTTTTTTTAATATTTTCTTAATATGGATGTGCCAAACAAGAGGATGTCAATATAAAGAAAAGTTATTTTCATTTATATACATACATATATATATA
>VZZY01011577.1:2236-28189 GCA_013400335.1 Eurystomus gularis
TATCGCTTATGTTAATGTCACAAAGTCCGTTAATTTACACCTGCATGGTGGAGGTAATGGCTCCTTTGTTTCAGGGTGGAAAGATGGGGGACTGGGACCAGAGGCCTCCACCCAGTCTCGAGTCTCGCACTCCTCCAGGCATCCAGATAACACCAGATATCAATCTAGTGATGGTTGCCACCTGGCCCAGTACTTGCCACCTCGTCCAGTGCTGAGTTCCATGCTTCCAGGCATGCAGCTACAGGGTGTATGTGACTTGGACTTTTGTGACTGATTAACTTCGCTCTCTCCACACCTGGGCAGCCTGTTCCAGTGCTTGACCGCTCTTTTAGTAAAGAAATTTTTCCTAATATCCCATCTAAATCTCCCCTGGTGCAACTTGAGGCCATTTCCTCTCATCCTTTTGCCAGATACTTGGGAGAAGAGACCAACACCCACCTCTCTACAACCTCCTTTCTATAGGAGGTAGAAAGTCATATGAAGCGTGGGTATCACAAGGATACAACTGGGACAGCAGAAGGAAACAGAAAACAGAAGTGGACTGGCTGGTTAAGAAAATTTGGTGGAGAACTGAGGAAGAAGTGGAGTCTGGGGGTTGTTGAGCTGTTGGGCCTAGGCCTTGGAGAGGGATAATATGTGCTACAAAAGTGAAAGAGTATTAAATAATCTGTCTTGAATCTTGGAGAATTCTGGAACTGTCCTGAGGAGAAAGTGGTAGAAATTTGCATGAGCTGGGCAAGAAAATATGGGCTAGAAGTTAGAGAGAGCAAGGATTTGGAAGTGGAAAGACTAAAGCAGAAAAGGTCAGTTTCAAGGGAAACAGGCAGAGGAGCTTAATACTGATCTACTAGATTTCTGTTTCAGGTTGGGAATAAAATTCATTACTCTGAATCTCCCCAGTCCTCAGAGGTAAGCAGATAGTGGTGAAATCCACTCACAAGAGCATAGCACTCAGCTCAGCAGATGAAAACATGCCACCTCTATTTTTTCTTTGCTAGCACTCGTCACAAAAGGCTGTAATTCAATCTTGTCTGGGACCAAAGACTCAAGCTGACATCATATGATTGAGTTGCTAGGGAAGAATAAAAGAATAGGTCAATTTGTGTTCATTTTCTGTTAAAAATTACTGATAGAAGTCCTAATTTAAGTAATTGTTAGGGCTGCAAAATCAAATATTCATTAAAAAAATACCAGAATGAAGGTTGCCTGCACAGCTCCAGTTTATCCCATGCTTTCAGTAAGCTTTACAGTCATTCACAAGATGTTTGCCATTCACAAGATGTTTGCCATATGCACTGTACAGTGTTGTAGAAATGAATCAAGATTATACAACAAAGGAAACATCCACAGAACCCTTGTGTTTCTTGCTGGAGGTAGAAGTTGTGTGATAGGTTGTGGTGAACGGAGATTTATGTCTCATTGAGACAGTGAATTCCCTTTCCCAGAGATGCTTTGCGGCTGCTAGGACTGCCGGGAACGGCTGGGAAGTGCCTGGATTCTTCTAGAATCTGAAGATAACGGACACTATAAAAGCAGAAGAGAGCCCCGCCTCTCTCTCTTTTCCGTCTGCGCCACCACCGGGAGAGTGCAGACCCCTTCCTTGCTGGGACTTGGCCCAGGACCAGGCCGATAGCCGGGAGTTGGCAGCGATTCTTCCACCGTCTGATATATATGGAGAATCTTGACGAGCTGCTCCTACCTGCGTAGCAAGCCGTGAGTCCAATTCTCTAACCCCATCCTCCCCCCCCACCACATAGTCACGAGCCGAGAACAAGAAGCTTGTACGGGGGGGGTACAGGGGGGGTAAACTTGCCCAGAGACGCCTGGGGAGAGGCGTTTCTGCCCTGACTTTACTCCAGTCAGGAGTTTTCGCTGAATTCAAGAAGAAACAGCTGCCTTTCCTGAAGGAGGCAGGTGACCTTGACTGTTATCTGCTTTCCAACGAACTTCTATAAACTGCCTTAAGGAGACAACAGGGGGGAGGAAAAGAAGGGGAAGGCTGCCAGGGAGCCCCCCCCCTCCCCCCTCCTCCGAGAAACCTCAGCCGGAGTTGCCAGAGCTGAATTTTAAAGGCACAAGCTGTTAAAATTCAGACTGACCAGATTGACTTGATTCCAGGCAAAGAAGGGAACGACTCTGAGACATCTTCTGCATTTACATACACTCACAACATATCCATATAGCGATAGGGACCTTTCTCTCTAATAAGACCCTTATTTCTACCCCTCAAACTCTTGGTTTTCCTATTCCTTTCCTGGGTAGATTGACTGAGTGGTTATCAAACGTTGAGAGATCTTTTTGATTAAATTGTTAAGATATAGACTAAGATATAGACTCCATAGACTGTGATAACGGTATTGCAATATTTGGATAAGACATAGATTGTAAGATATAAGAGTGCTTCATAGAATAGATTTTGGCTTAGTATAAATAAACATATATTTTCATAAGGGGGTGTGTCTGATTCCTACAATTGGTTGTGGATTTGGAAAGAAGTGCCTCGCCCTTGATTCCATTTGGGGAGTGGTCTGGGGCCCTGGTGGGCAGGACCACATCCCTTGAGGGCGGACCCGTGACCCCTTGTGGGCGGATCGCGACATAGGTCACCATTGTTGTCTAAGTATTGCTCACGTTTTTTAACTCTTTACACCTCTGAGAAGTCTGTAGATTTGTTATTAAGGTTAGCCTTGACTACCTTGACTAATAGCTTTTTGTCGGGTTTAAGTGTAAACAAGCCTGATTCATGCTCCTGGTGTTTGGTCAGCTTTTATCTTACTGGCAACCAAAGAAATGTGGGCTTTTTTATGGTTGTTTTCCGTATGACATCTGAACAGCATGTTGTTTCCCATTCTTTGGGGACATACTGATTCTGGCTGGTCACCACTTGTTTGGCATTTCCTCTGCTTCCTCCATATTAAGAATTCAATGAGGTTTCTTCATTTTTGTTATACATACAAAATAAACTAAATTGTTGCTGTAGCATTTAGGAACTGCCTTGTGTCTCGTTTGTGTGGAGGATTAAAATACAGCCAGTAGGATATATTTCTAGGATGAATAATCACTTATCTGTGTTACTTTGCTTTCTTAATTTTCTACTGCAATTTATATATAAAAAACCTGTGTTAAAACTTTACATGTAGTTCTTTGATTCTATATTAGCTTTCTTTAACAGTTAGGATAGAAACATTTTCACTTAATCACTTGCTTTAGTGAATTCTAATTCTCACTGGAAAAGGGAGTGTAATGTCCCATGGGATAAGGGAGACCAGAAGTAGTCTGGCTTCAGGGCACATTTACTGTTGCTTTAAAATTCTCCCAATCTTTGAGAGCAATAGACATTGCTCTCCACTTTGGGTTCTTGACCACAGCAATGAGAATCTTGGCAAATATTATATTTCGAGAATGAAATGCTTTATTCTCCCCTCCTGGTAGGTCAAACAGAAAACCAAAAAACCCCAAATGAATTAATTTTGCTTAGAGCATTTCAAAATACTTTCCAGCTGAGATTAAACGTGGAAAATTCTCAAGGGTGGAAAGCTTAAATGCACAAATACTTCACAAAGTCCTATGTATAAAAAAGTTGTTATAATTAGAACTATTCTGAACCCTCAGTTATGATGCACTAGGAAGCGCCTGCTATAATACAAGTAGTCATAAGTAATGAATAATGGAGGCTCACAAGAAGTAAATTTTAAGACCGCACCTTGAGTACTGTGTCCAGTTTTGGTCACCACAGTACAAGAAGGACATTGAGGTGCTGGAGCGGGTACAGAGAAGGGCAACGAAGCTGGTGAAAGGGCTGGAGAGCATGCCCTATGAAGAGCGATTGAAGGAACTGGGTTTGTTTAGTCTAGAGAAGAGGAGACTGAGAGGAGACCTCATTGCCCTCTACAACTACCTAAAAGGAGGTTGTAGCGAGGCTGGTGTTGGTCTCTTCTCTCAAATTAGTAATGATAGGACGAGGGGAAATGGCCTCAAGTTGCGTCAGGGGAGGTTTAGATTGGATATTAGGAAAAAATTCTTCACTGAGAGGGTAGTTAGGCACTGGAATGGACTGCCCAGAGAGGTGGTGGAGTCACCATCCCTGGAGGTGTTTAAGGAACGAATAGATGCAGTGCTTGAGGATATGGTGTAGTGGTTAGAGAGGATTTGGTGTAGTGGTGTAGTGGTTAGAGTGATGCTAGGAGAAGGTTGGACTTGATGACCCTGGAGGTCCTTTCCAACCATAACAATTCTGTGATTCTGTGATTCTGTAAAGGTAAGGGTTTGGGTTTTTTTCTCCAGAGGTCTCATGCTCTAAAACTCCCATTAATGTTTTCTGAGTTGTCCTTATTGACAACAGGATAGAGTTATTGGAGAGGCTTAGGGGATCAGTAGTCTGCTCATTATCTGTCTAACTTGCAGCTGGTATTGCCTGGTGGTCTCTCTTAGTTACCTGAGAGGGGGGAACCTGAGCTGCTGGAGAAGCATCCAATTCATTCACGTGATGGCCACATCCAACCCTGAGCACTTCTGAAAAACTTCTTGAAGAAGGTCAGAGAAGAATCAAGAACTTCCTCTCCATAGATTTCCTGACGAAGATTTCCTTACATTAGCAAAGCATTACACACCTCCGTAATTTTAAATGGCAGTACGGTCATGAATGCAGGTTTTTTACAGTCTTAAGTGTTTCACTGACTCAGAACTTGATGTAAAGAGGGAAGGAGGAAGAGAACAGGAAAGTGAAACTATAACCAGTTTCTTTTCTTGCAGAGTGTAAACATCAAATGAGAAAAGTCAAGGGCAGGTCCTGTGAAATAACACCAGAAAGGAAGCAAGTATGATGAAGAGAATGGGAAGAGAGAACGGGTTGGAAAAGTTACACAGGGCACAGGAGGGCAAGGGAAAGCATTGTAGATTGAAGAAAGACAAAAAGTGATGAAGGGAGGTTGGCAGAGGAAAGAGATTAAATGAAGAGTAAAACAAACAAACATACAAAAAAGTAGGATTTAATTAACCAGTATATCTGCATCGTTCCTTCCAGAAATCCTTCAGAAGTGAAAATATCACTGGACCTCAGTATAAGGTCTATTTTTTGTCTCTCACATTTATCTTCTAGATTATATAAAGTTCTGTTTGGTATAGTGTAGTTTAGAATTGTTTATATGCAGCACAAAAATTATGTACCTTGATATGGCAGTGCAGACTGTGGTTTACGAACAACCATGCTTACAGTTCTTTGAGCTATGAAGTAACCGAGTAATTGTGATTCATCTGGTCTTTAGAAGTTACTGCACTTTGCCTCAGAGCAGGGATAAGTTTATTAATGTGATATTCCTGGAGGGGTTTTTTTAAATGACATTCATTGATTGGACAATAGCATTTGTCCAAGTTACAGTTTTTATAAATGCAAGTTTCTGTTTTCTATAGTTTACCCGCGGGGGATGATGGTGAGTGTTTTAATGAATGTAATACTTCTTTTCCTGAACTGGAATAAGGAACTTTCAGCATTAATTTTCCATTAGGGTGGAAGAGTATCTGCCTTCAATTAAGCAACATCTACCCGATTTCAACTAAGATGAGGAAAGTTTGTAATCCTTTATAGCGCAAGAGAATGGTTTCCATCACCAAGCATACGCAAGTATTGGCAGACAAAACAGGAAAATATCAGACCTGGATGGATGAAATGTATTTTACTGGTAGTTTTCTAAGAAAGTGTCTCCTGTTACTAGGTTCCTGCTGATTTCAGGCAATATTATTGTGTACAGATTTTCTGAAGAGGTGGAATTGATCAAAAAGCCTCCTGCTTCCGCTGTCATTTTTTACCTACTAGAAGTAATTTACAGTTCCCTTAGTTTGAGCAGTAACTTTGGTAATTATATAAGATAACCTACCAGCTCTGGATCACACATTGCCCCAACTTGTATTGTGTATCCCTTGGCTAGAAATAAGGAATATATGTGCTTAAATGTCATGGATTTCACATGCATACTTTTTAACAGTGCCTTTTATCATAGTAATTCATTGTTAAAACAAGTTATTTATTGGTTTTCTCTCCTTGTTTGTGAGCTCTTTTTCTTTACTGCTGGGGTTTCACAAAGTGTTTGGTGCTTAACAGCATAGATACGAAACTCTCCAAATGTTAGCAAAGGTTTATAAAACCTGTTTCCTCGGATGAGAGAAAAAATGATGAAAACTGATGTGATGCTGCAGCAGAATTTACAATACCAGTAACTTATATCTAGCTGATGGGTGTATATCATAGTTCCAATGTTTTCTTGATGTAATTTGAACAGGGCACATATTTCAAGCAAGCTGTATATCTATATGTAAAATGAAAAAGCAAAAGCGCTTTGAAGTCTTACTGTGAAATGCAATCAGAACTATGATACCAGTGAAATACAACCAAAAAATATTTATCTTCCTTTACACTTACATTAGGATTGCTAAAAAAGTGGGTAGGGCAAAGGAGAGAGAATTTTTCTCATTGATCATTAAAATAACTTACATGTGAACAATAGCACTCTAACCGAAAGCCTGTGTCTGGAATGGAAATCTTCTCCCACACCCTTCCAGGCTGACCTTCCCTCCCCCCTTCTACCATAGCTCATATTTTAGAGCTGAGCTGATCACCAGCAGACTGTAAGCTGCCAGAAGGAATGCATTATTTGCTCAAAAGAAAAGCAGAGGCATAACCATTAACTGCCCCCATGTTCCACTCCCTACAGGACTAGACATATTTCTTTGTAAGATATGAACTTGCTATTCCTCACAGGTACAGCAAACCTTATAAAAACCATCATGTGTGCCCACCTACATGAGGGCTTTATCATGATGAAGAGGCTGCATCTCCTCCCAGAAAGCTAAGTAGGTCATGGCAGCTGACCTGTTCCTGTGTTCTCATGTGATCGAGTCCTACAGCCAAATCCAGATTGTTGTTCTCATGTGATTTAGGCAATCTGCTCACATCTGGTAGGCAAAGAAGACATGGATCAATAAAAGGAAAGTTTATAAAAGGACATCAAGATGACATGGTTGTCCTTGGGCACAGGACATTTAACAGCAGGTCTTGCCTCTAAGAAATGTTTATTAAGATAGTTACATGTTTGTACCAGCAGACTTTGCAAGTTGACTTGCATCCATAGTTGAGCCTCCTTTGCCCACCCTCTGAACAAAACCAAATTGGCAGAAGTGCCCCTTGTGCTGTAGTTGCATCCATGCTTCAGATTTTTGTTTCTATGGCTCCATTAGTCATGGAGACTGGGAGGGCTGAATTTTCTTTACCTTTGTCAGTTAGACTTCAAGAAATTAGGAAGAATGGTGTAAAAATCTAAAAATGCTCCAATTTTACAAAATTTTATAAAAGCCAAGAATAGGTTTGCTTTTCTTCTCCATCTTTTTTTGGCAATAAATATTCACTCACTACTAATCATCAACCATCTGTGATATTATACAGCATCTGTGTCAATGTGTGCACACTGTGCTTGGAATGTATTCTGATTCCCAGATAGGTTTTACTTTTAACCACAGGAAGACCTTGCCATGGAATTAGGTATGATGTGGCAAGGGAAATTACTGAGAAAAAATAGCTGGACATAGTGAGATGATGGCAATATAACAAACTAAACATTAAACATTCATAAATAGATGAAGTAATTACGCCAAATGGTATTGGCTCCTGTACAGAAGTTTTTATTTAAATAACCATTCAAATATGTTTCCCCCCTGAAATACTCATATTTGTGCAATAAACATTTTTTATATCATGTCATCATGGAAAGTGTGGAATGGAGAGAGTTCTCCCTAGCAAAGCTAGGCATTTTAGGGTGTCACAGCCAAAAAAAACCAAAAAAAAAAATCAAGGGCTGCCTGTATAAATGAAGTATTGTGAAACAAGCTGGCATAAAAATCTAAGAACACAACAGCTACTCTCACCCCTTCTTAACTAACATGAAGAGCACTCATTCCGTCTTCAATTTTCAATGTTATATTCACAGGTAGACAAGCCCTCAAAAATATGTTTTAACAACATTTCAAAGTTAATGTGAGTTGGAGGAGGCAATGAATTTAAAAGTGCAATGGCTGGTCTGAAATAACTATGTGGATGTTCCTTATTCAGAATAAAAGGATCCACACATGGACTTAATCAGGAAAAGCTTCATGTGTAAACAAGTCTTAATAAAGTATTTACTTAGAACCTAAGTGACAAAATTTGACAAAGGGTGGTTGTTTATTCATTCCACTTAGAAGCCCTAAAGCTGAATCTAAGCAAGGCTTTTGGATAAGAAACTGGAGTAGACTGTCCCTCAGCTCAGTTAGAGCATTAGGTGGGCAAGGTGTCTGTCAGGAGACCTGCAAGCCATCTTTCTTTTTTTTCCCTGTCTTTGGACCCAGCTTAAAGCCAGGCCCATCCATTTTGTGACTGAAAGAGGTCTGAGGGTGCAGTTAACCATGGAGGACTGATCTTCTAGGCATCAAATAGCCAGAGATCCTGGAGCACAGTTCACTCATGTCAGTGAGGCCTGGGTCCAGAAGTACTGAGTTACAAATGTCTTGGGCTTGATGTACTTGAGAATATTGTGTCAGTGTCGCTTCACAGACTCAGCAGATCAAAGCAGTTTTAGAGAGGTCACAAGTCTGGGCTTGTATGTACAGGTTTCCCATTGCTTTCATCTTTTTTGTTCTTTATTGATTGAAGAAGGGACTCCTTCTGGCACATGGGGAAGGACAGTCCCATGCACAGGTCATTGCATGGGAAGGCATACAGAGGAGCCTTTAACTCGTGTGCCTCATCTTTCTTCCAGGTGGGAAAGAAGATGTCAGTTCACAGTTGCCAGGAGGTGATGGCTACTGTGCTGGAAATGCTGACAACTCCAGAGGTGTTGTGTCTGGGCCACTTAAACCTGTTAAACAAGTATAGCAGCTCTCAGGCATTACTATGCTCCAGAGCTGCTCTGGAGGCCACTTATCTTTGCAGGAATGCCTCTGTACGGTGCTGTTCATGGCCTGTCCCTCCAAAAGTACATGGCAGAAGTAATTAAATTTTGTTCCTGATTTCAGATTTCAATCTCAAGGGATGGGAGGAGTGGTTCCTTATCAATAGAAATGCCTCTAACCACTCCTTGTGGCTTAGGCTCTTGCCATCTCATATTTTTAATAAAACTGTGTTACTATTACAGCTACCAATGAAGGAATGGGTTAAATGTGCAGAACTTCATTTCCTGGTATGAGCAGCCAGTTCAGCTGAGCATGGACTTACAAGCTCTTGAAAGAGGCTCCACCCTCAAACCAGTCCTGTCTAGCTGCCTTCTGAAACCAGCTGCTGCCTTCCCCCACAAGAGGTGACTGGCGATGGAGCGTGAACCTTTGTACACCACCTTTTCCATCCAGGATGAGTAATATGGTCTGCATGACACTGCCATGGAAACAGTTGTTAGGAAAACAATACAGTTGCTGATGACCAGACCCACATGTCTGCCAGGTGCAGAGCACTTCAGGACCTTGAAGCCTTATCTGACATAGCTTCTCCCAGTGCCCCAACAAGCAGCCAGCCCTTCAGCAGATGACCCAAAATAGTCCTTCCAAATACAGTTTTCTGAGCATCAGATTCTGCCCTTCAAGACGTTTCCTTCTCCTGCTGCTTCCCTCTCACTAACACAGTTTATCCCTCCTCAGTGAATCAGTACAATGGTGTATGGAGCTGCGCTGTTAATTAGGTCATTGAAGGGGTGGGGCAGAAAAACAACCAACCCATTTTCCCCTCTGTAAAGTTACATTTCAAACTAATAATTTCTGTGATCTGGTGTAAAGTGCATCTCAGTAAAGAGTTTTATCAGCACAGTGAAAGGGGTGGCAGACGGGGATAGGAGCAAGGACTGACCTTTGCAGCCCTCTTAAGCTGACTTCAGACCCAAAGCCAATCTGTAGTGTGATGGTACAGCTGGTGTTGTCCCTCCTCTCCGTTTGAGTGTTTATAATATTAGAATAAGAATATTAGAATTTTTCTGGCAGGTGTTTTTGAAAGAGAACCTTTTGCCTTGGATAGACCACTGACAGTGAAAGTCCTTGTCTGTTCTCAGAAAAGGTGAGGTGCGGGTAGGAGCATATGAACTTTTACACCCACTCTGGTTCTTCCTTTCCCTTGCCGTTCTTCTCTGAGCCCACAAGACCACTACTAAAGCAAAAAGCAATTTAGTTTCCATACCCTTGCTGTAATAGGACTTCTAGAAGAGATTGCCAACACAAGGACTGATTAGTGCCCTGTGAAGCAGGGGGATCTGAGCACTACTTCCTCAGAAAATAACTGTCAGCTCATCTTGTACAGGCTGCCAAGAGCCACCAAGCAAATGAATCTTTTTCAGTCACTCCTAGCCTGAGAACAGTTGGAAAAATCTTGGTGACAGATTCTGTTTTATTGATCCTTTTAGTTTAGTTTTTTTAACACCTGTGAAATGCTTATCCTGCCTTTTCACAGTAAGACTACAAGAAAGTCCCTTCACTGCTTGTCTTACCTCTTGCTGTTTGTCCTCCATGTTCTATTTTTTCTTAGCCAGCTGAGTCCCATTTTGTCCCTGTGCTGTTTTTAACTCTTTCCTCCCTTCCCCATATCTTAATTACAATGTATTTCCTTCCTTTTTTTCTGTTCCTGTCAAAAATGATAGCAAAACCAAAACAAAACAAAAAATCCCCCAATTTTTGACGACATTGAAAAAAGTATATCATCTAATTTTCCAACACATAGTTCCCAGACAGAAAATGATCTTGCTTATGAGACAGAAAAACATTTTGACAGAAACAAAAGTGTAAGCATCAGGAAAAGGTGGGGTCTAGCAAGATGTTTTTCTGGGCATTCTACAGCAAGGAAAGCATTACTTTGGTAGATTAGAGTGGTTTTATCTAGTATTCTGTCTCCAAGAGAAGAGCACTGTTAGTTGCTTCAGGGGAGGGTACAAGATGCAGACTAATTCATGCAGAAAAAGTCTCTTTTAGCACTTCCCATTCTCCCAACAGAGCCTGTCTTCCCTCCACTTCAAGTTAACTAATGGCCATTTAACTTGTGGAACCCAATATTTGTAAAGGTTAATGTGTGTACTCTTCACACAACTGATTCTGGTTCTAAAAGTTTTTTCTTTAACCTAAGACTGTATCTTCATTGATAAAAAGCATTGTGGGTGTGTGTCTTCATAAAATTTCTCACTTGTGACACTCTAGTGGAGACAAACACATGAACATCTACTTCACTACAGCTAGGCAGAGTCAGCATTATGCTCTAATTACACTGAGTCTTTCCACACAAGACTAGTTGTAGCAAAACAAAAACTACAAGGCTCTGACTTTTTGGGATTTCCTAGCAAGATGGTTACTAAAAAGGAAAAAAACTGTAATTCTGCCTGTAAAAACCACAGGCTGCTACTTGCCTTTCCCTGGAATGTGTTCAGGTTTTTTTTTTTTCTTCCTTGTTCTCCTATTTAAATATCATTCTTGAATGATGACTCATGGCAGGAAACAAAGCTGCCTTGTGTCCTTGTGCAAGTGCCAGAAGGCATACGTAGGTCAACAGAGCATGTACAGAATGTCCTGCAAACCTGAATGCAATGCAGTCCACATTGTAAGCCCTTACCCTCGCAAGCATTCATTGGTGCTAAAAGTACTCATGAAACACTGTGTCCTAAAAAAAAAAAAAAACCACCAAAACAAAAACCATGAAAATCCAGTAGCAAAGAGTGGAGTCTACTGGGAAAGATCTGGAACCATCATTTCTGAGAAATAAGCTACTTTGTTTCTGCTTACTGCTTGCTAATTGCCTCTAGAGGTGCAGAAACTAGAGGACACCACGAAGTTCAGGTGATGTGCAAATGCTGATTAAAACTAATTAAATGTTAAAACTGGATGGTGACCCAAATAACTTTTTGCACTGTCCAGCTCTTTCTGTTTCCTTGTACACCTTTGCTGTATGGCAGATAATTATCTCTGATTCATAGAGAGTTACAATCTGTATGTGTTGAGAGGTTCTGTTCAGACACTAGTCAGAAGCCTCTTCCAACAGTATCAGCCATGACTCATGTGGAAAAGAACATGGAGCCTAACTGTTGTCCGAAAGTCAGAATCTTTTACCCAGCATGCACACAAACCCATCATGACACATTCAGGAGACATACTGTTTATTCAGGCCTGAGTGCTCGGTGGTAATTCCACCAATCAAGCACACCCAGCAGGGCTATTCATGCTACAGTTATACACCAAAATTTTACAACAAACCACTCCTACATATACAGATTGGTTACACGTTTGCATACAATTATAATTTCTATTGCTTCACTCCATTTCTTTCTACACATGCTTGGGGGAAGGGTCTTCACCTGGGCGAGGGTCTTCTTGACCTGTGGGCATGACTTTTTTTGTATTATAATGAAGGGAGTTCAGTTGAAGATCCCTGAGCCTTATATTCTCCTGCCAAGTTGGCATGGGGAACAGTACCCCTGGAATAGTTCAGTATGTCCCTGATAACTATCTACTTGTCTTCATTATGAGTGGGTTGGTTTGTTCTTGTTTCCTGTAGTGCGCGGGATGTCCCTGTACCTTAGTTGTCCTGTTGATATATACAAATCCAGTTTAGCACAGTTCTGTACTAAACATCTGCTACTAGTTTTTTGAAAATCCCCAAAATTCTGTATCATAACCATGAGTATTAAAAAAATACTAAGATTTGGTCAGATCTGTGGAGCCCCATCAATATAATCTGGCTTGCTATTTCACTTTCAAAAAGCCACAACATCCACTTCATGCTACAAGCCATTCACGAGGAACTTAAATAGACTTCTGAGGACTTTACAGATAGATGACACTGGGCTGATGTAAAGCTGGTTACTACTTTAAAACAACACAGAAAAATTGACATCTATGCAGCCAGTTTCAAAGTTATTTTTTTCCAAGTACTACTCCTATATATGATTCTATTATGCCAGTTATTGCAGCTTTTCACAATCAAATTTTCCTGTTTCTCAAATTGCCTTTCCATCAGTACAATAGTAAGAATATACAAATCAGGGAAGCTGAAATTCTGACTGTGAATAAAATGGTAAGTTCACAAGTTCAAAATGTATAAATTTCCCTGACAGTAATCTCTCTCAGTTGAGCTCAGAATAAATATAATACCACTTAATTATGGTGATCTTATGCTTTACCCTCCCAGTTCTTTAAGCTCTCCTGGGGCCATTTAGGAAAAATTTTACCCTTTCAGCTACGTATTCAGCCCCGCAATGCCTACAAATTTAGCTGCCCTGAAACCATGAACAGTGGTTGTCAGAAATGATTTCTAATCAGAGGGAAATGCGTTTTTAAACAATCCTTACACTGCAAGGAAGCAAAATCTTATCTGCCCTTCCTCTTGCCAACAGAACTGCAAAATATTGCTGGATTAATTTTGGACCTTGAATTCTTCCACAGTGAGACAAGATGGAAGACCATTCCTCTAAATCGGAGGGTCTACAATGCCATGATGAGGAGTGTATGCATGTGTGTGTGCATATACGTATGTAGCACATGAGGAGTATGAGACTGAACAGAGAACAGAGGGATAGAGCTTCTTGTTTTCCCTACAAAAATGAACAGTTTTGTAGCTGTTGTGCTTCAGTGTACAGGAGTAAAAGAAGTAAAGTTGGAAATGCTGGGAAGAGATGAAGTCTGACTTAATTTCACTCTTTTATATGTCAGTCACAGAGAAAGGCTGACATGAAAATAATGATGCAGGTTCTTGTTTGACATATTCAATATATTTCCCTTGCAGGAGCATTGAAAATGTGTCTTCGTTAGAAAATGCCAGTTATCAAATGCACACAGTATCACTGGGAAATGTAAGCCACATCCAAAGGTCAGGAGACCATCTATTTAAAGTGCAGATTTTACCTCTCATCTGAGGGAACAGGACTGTTGGCTTCAGACTGGAGAGAAGTCACACAGAGAGGGGTTTGAAGAGGGTCAAATGAACTATGCAGAGGCCTGAAATGAGCTCTGTACTGCAAAGAAAAGGTTTCAGATGGGAACCTTGGAGAAAATTATCCATCTCAGCTCTTTCAGCTTCACCCAGTTAGGCTTCTTCATGTTCATCAGCCCTGTGACGGAGAGGCATCAGATCAGTGAATTCCTTTCAGCTGTGTCTTTCTCTTACCCCAGCCTCATCCTCTGTGGGTTGTGCTTGTGCTGGATGGGGAACAGGTTTCTTTGCATTGTGATGGGAAGGGCTTCCATCTGTTTTTCATACTGTAAATTCTGAATTCCATGTAATTACTTTAGCACAAGCTTTAAAATAGATCCATATAGCTTTGCTATAGATTTCAACTGCTAAGCACTGTTCCTCCCATGCTGTTAGCTAGCTACTGAATTTTCTTAGCAGGGTATCTCAGCCAAGGACATCTTGAAATTGTAGCATGATGTTTACTTGTCATGCTCTAGTGCTGTGTGAACACGAGCTGTTCAGATTTGGCATTGCGAACTGAGGATCTGAGCATGCTAGGAAATTGCGTAGATTTGGGTTTTGACAATTTCTTCCTCGTCCTGATAGGCAGTCTCCAGTCTCCTGGCTGTATTCGGATACCATTAACAGTTCAGGAACAAATATGCCTCCCAGCATTCAGCTGCAGTAACACAAATTTATCCCCTTCAGGTCTCTGCTGACAGCACAGAAAAACCAATTTTGGGGAAACAGAAGGCAGGAGGTTTGAACCCCTGGATGTTCAACTATAATTTAATTTTCTTCAGAATTCTCCATATTTAGGAGACAACCATCTTAACACCATTTCCATCAGAAAAAATGAATAAAACAAATTCTTTAATCTGTAAATCTGGCAGCCAGTGTTCTAGATCCTGGTGGTGTGGTTTTTTTAATATTTAAGATCACAAAATAGCCTGATTTTAAACTTATCTGTAGTAAGTTTTAATAGCAGATTTTCAAAATAACTAAAGCTATGCAAAGTACCTAAATAAATGGCCAGATCATCACGTTTTCAGGATACTGGACACTGTGGAACTGTGGCCAGTTGTGACCAGAAGTAACTATTATCAGAGAGTTGTTCCTTACCCTGTGCGAAACAAGTTAAGGACTGTAGTTTCTAATGGTTAGGCGACTGCCTCCCACTAACCACAAGTATATGAATATAGTTACGGGTGTTGCCAATTTTCAGCTGACTGAATTGAAACCAAGAATGAAAAGGCTTAAACTCTTTCCTGTAGTCAGAAGCTGGGAGTTTGCAGTACTAATAGTTGTTTTTCTTTGGTGTACAAATACAGAGACACAATATATATGGCAACTTTGATTTCAGTATGCTATCCACTTCCTAGGGATGAAAGTGTCAGATTTGTATGGGTCTTATGGAAAGTAAAAGAATTGGCTACAAACTGATCATCTCTTGAGTGACAGTACAATACACTGTCCCGATCCAATGTCCTTACAAACCTGTTGGGCAGGTGGAGAGCCTTATGATCAGGCAGTAATTTCTGAGCACTATCTGCTTTGGGTGACAGGTTGTTACTGTGTTTTGCTCAGTAAAAGTGGCGGAGGTACTGGCCTGTGACTAGAAGATAAGGGTGGAAAGATTTTCTGGATCTATTTAATAGCCTGGTTTACTGGGGTTGCATGTCAAGGTTTTGGTGGCAGGAGGACTACAGAGGTGGCCTCTGTGAGAAGATGGCAGAAGCTGCCCCCATATCCGGTAACTCAATAGCAGCCAAAAGAGAGAAGTGAGAATATATGAGAAAAACAGACACCAAGGTCCCTGAAGAAGGAGGGGGAGGAGGTGCTCTAGGAGCTGGAGCAGAGATTCTCCTGCAGCCAGTGGTGAAGACCATGCTGAGACAGCCTGTCCCCCTGCATGGAGGAGCAGCTCCACAGTGGAGCAGTTATCCCCCTGCAGCCTGTGGAGGACCCCACACTGGAGCAGGTGTGGATGGTCAAGGGAGCCTATGACCGGATGGGAAACCCATGCTGGAGCAGGTTCCTGGCAGGACCTGTGACCCCATGGAGAGGAGCACACATTAGAGCAGGCCTTCTGGCAGGACTTTTGACCCTGTGGGGGACCCATGCTGGAGCAGTCTGTTCCTGAAGGACTACACTCTGTAGAAAGGACCCACACTGAAGCAGTTACTGAAGAACTGCAGCCCATGGGAAGGACTTATGTTGGACAAGTTCATAGGAGGGACCCCACACTGGAGCAGAACAGAGCGAGGAGGAAAGAGTGGCATCAACAGTGTGTGATGAACTGACTGCAACCCCCATTCCTGGTCCTTCTGCACCACTTGAGGGGAGGAGGTAGAGAAGCCAGAAGTAAAGTTGAACCCAGGAGGGAAGGTGTTTTAAGATTTGTTTTTATTTTCTCATTATCCTACTCTGACTTTTGTTTGGCAGGAACTTAAATTAATTTCCCCAAGTCAAGTCTGTTTTGCCTGTGTTGGTAATTGCTGAGTGATCTCTCCCTGTCCTTATCTCAGCCCATAAGCCTTTCATATTTTCTCCCTGCTGTCCTGTTGAGGAGGGGGAGTGATAGAGCAGCTTTGGCAGGCACCTGGCATCCAGCCAGCATTAACTGACCACACCTGGGGGGATGCATAGGCACAATTTCAGCCTGTTAAGCCAGCCAGTTACGTGATCAGGGATGAGGTTTGACCAAAGGGAAAATAATGTATTTCTACCGTGGAAACTGAAGAAATTATTTTAAAACACTAAATAAATTGATGTAATCAGGAGAAACTCTACATCAGTGAACTCCTGATAAAATTACTAAGAATAATTTTATGTAATAAAATATTGTTTATTCAAATAATAACGATCATGTAAAGGGAACAGGGAACAGTTGCAGAAATTCCTTTCACCTTACAAATGAAAAGCTTGCTAAAATCTTAGCTATAAATCAGTATGTCCAGATATGGGCACTACATTCCAAGCAAATAATACATTTCAGCTGGAGAAATCCAAAGATGAGTAACAAAAATGATAAGGAATCTTGAAGATTTAACCAAGAGTTGGAATAACTGGGCGCATTTAGTCTAGTGAAGAATGAGGGGGAATCATAGAATGGTTTGAAGTGACCTTAAAGATCATCTAGTTCCAATCCCCCTGTTACTTGGGATGTGTTTCAGATGGCAAAATGGCGTCTTTCAAAAGTCACTGGTCTTTTTGGAAATGCGCATTATGCTCTTTGCAAGGTTGAAGTCTCTGAGCTCAATTAGCAAGAACACACTGTGGGCAACCTAGAAAAGGCAGCATTTATCTTGTGAAGCACTTGCCAAAGTTTAACACACAGATGGCAAAGATATATATGTAATACATATATAATTGCAGTGAGTGCCTTATAGTGTATTCAAGGAGATCTACTTTTGTCAGTTTGCATTCTAAAATATGAAAGGTAAAAAAAGCTGTAAGCTAATTTATTTTTCCTGTTGTGTTTTTCCCTTATTTTTCCAGTTTCCACACAGTTAAAGGCTGCAGGATATGTCTCTGGGAAATGTGCCTGTTGAAAATGTATTTCTTTGGTGCACACAGCTTTTCCTGCACTAAGATGTGCAGACAGAACCTGAGGATACAGAGGGAGGCTATCTGTTCACAGCATGAGAGCACTCAAACACTACAAGGAATGAGGTAGCTTAGCTCTCTCTGTAAAGTCCTATGATAACAGCAGGTAATGCTAGGTGAGCTCTGTGTACCAGCTTCAGGCTAGGTCTTCTCCAGGTTTCCAGAAGTATCTCTGGCATCTGGATCTCTACTTCTGGGCCACACATTGATAGGAACCACCTCATTAGGGGCTAGATTTGTTTGGATACTTTGTGAAACCAACTTCAAACTTTATATAACCTCTGGTGGGATTTGCTGGTGGCCTCTGCTGCAAATGTTGAATTTGTTCCATGTAGTATGGGTGATCATCTTAACAGCATCAACAGAAGCACTGGGGTTGCCCTTTCCCTTATTGCAGTCCTGCCAGTGACCCTTAGTTTCTTAGTGGCCCTAGTCTATGTCCCATAAATACCCTCCCTCCAGTGTTAGCACTGCCAACTGCTTGGGCAGGTCTCGGTATTTCAGAAGCTGCTCAGCTAAGACTGGATGTGATCCTCTCTCAAGAGGGTCCTCTCCCAGGATCTATCTGGGGGATCTTAACAGGGCTATATTGAAGCACAAAAAGAGACAAAAGTGTGGCCACTCTAAGGAGGTCTGTATCCTTTTCTGAATGCGTTTGTAAACAAGTTGTAACTGCAAGTACTTGTACTGCATGGTGCACTTGCGTGTAGAACAGGAAGGTGACATCAGATCGAGATTATTTGAAGACAGGAGAAAGCTGTGCACAAGTAAATGGAGAAGCTGATCCAGGTGCAGAGGAGTGTCAGATGGAGAGCAATACGCAGCAGGATGTCTTATCTGAAACATACATGGATTCTGTGGGACCCTGTTTCCTATAGGGCTCTCATGTGCATGGCACTGAAATAGGTGAGATGACTCAGTGCCAGCTTCTTGGATGTATCTGTCAGTGCTGCTGTGGGAAGCAAGACATCAGCAGTAAGGTCACACAGGTCTTTTCTGCACTGGTCTTCAGATGTAATGAGGTCATTCCTTCTCCCCTTGATACAATCTGGCAATGGGTGTACAGCCATTTCCTGAAACTATGTGAGTCATATTGACTCATTATTTTTCCTTCGGTTTTCTTTATAAAGAATAAGTGAGTTCTAAAGTGAAGAATAAACACTCCTGAGGCTACTGCACTTTCATTTTGGCTCACTGTTTTTAAATGTCTTCCAAGTCTTTCAACTGTTATCTGTGTTAATTTAAGAGGAGTCCATTGGTGTTAGATCCTGGGCATCATTACTACCATTATCTCGCAGAATTTGGTTTAGTTTTTTATTTGTTTGGGGTTTTTTCCTGTCATGTACATTCAATTATTTCAATGTATCTTCTGTTTTTCTGCATGGGGAAAAAAATAATTATTGAGAAACACCTCTTTGGAGGGAGATAGATAAATTATGTTTGTAATATCAAGAGGAAGCTGCTGGCTTGTCCCCCAAAAATATTTATAGAAAAAGTTATTTGGATTCAGGTACACATACAGATAATGTGACTATATTTATTGGATTCAGGTATACATAATATCACTACATTTCTAGGCTGTTAAACAGATCTTGCCTCCTTGGCACTTTTTGTTGTCTATGATATGGCGGTCTCAAAATCAAAAATAGCTTCTCGTCTGTTTGTTTTAGATCAGAAGGCAAATGTACTACCCAGTGATCAACTGGTAGGATACACCAGCATTAGCATGGTGTAATATGTCTTTGTATTCCAGTTTCCCTCTCCTCTGCTTCTTGATGTTGGATATCTATAAAATAATATATAAGTTGGGTTTCAAGGTAATCAGTTCTCACCAGCTAGCATGCCCATACAGGAGACCACCACGGAAAACCCATTTGCTTCAGTAAAAAGACTAGATTTTTTTTTTCCTGTGCTTTTCATTTTAGTAAGTTTGATGAAAAAAAAGGATCTTGAAGTACTTTAAAAGGGGGAATGATTATGTGATTGTCCTGCATCATTCTACCATAGATATTTCCATCTCAGAATGAGTTTTCCTGCATTAGAAGTTATGCACTGTAATCATTGGTCTGTGGAGGAAATGAGTTGTTACACATTTGTTTTAACATTCGTCAGTTGTTTACACCGTTCATACCAATAGCATTACATATTTATGTATGACATCATAGAACGACCTACCCATGCAATAATTATTACCACATGAGTGTGAGACACTTACTGAAGGTCCACTTAGGAACATACAAGTCTGTTCATGGATGAATATATATCGCTAGTGGTATAATGATCATAAATATTGCTAAGCCTTGCCTGGTTCAGGTACTTCAAAGATAAATGTTTTCATAGGCATATTAATCTGACTTTATTGCATGCAGGTAAAGTAAGCACAATAATATATAGGCTTAGAAGTTAATTGACTGACTAAACTTGGTAGCTTATAAAATGAGTCTTCTTGAGAAGTCACTAATGACAGCCTCATTTCAAGTATTTAATGCTACCTTGCCATACTGCTCTGCAGGCATGCAGCTGTGAAAAGGATCTGAATATATAACCCTCTGCTTACAGATGCAATAATGCAGGAGAGTATGTAGCGTGCAAAGTTGCATTAACTTACTTGCCTCTCAAGAAAGGAAGTTAGAGGAATGTGCTGTTAAAACTGAACTATCATGACCAGCGGGATTTCACAACAGAGATGATGTTGCAAAGGGATCCCAAATGGTAGATGCGTAACTTGACTTACTTAGCCACACATTTCTACCTTAGTTACCAAATGTGCAGAAATAGAATTGCGGGGACATTGGAAAATAAGCCCTTTTCATCTGCATTCTATTTTCAGCTGTGGTTCAGTTTTGCTGTAGGACAGAAATCATTACTTCACACCTCATCATTCACTGATGTAGTTTCCATGCAGTCCTCTTCCTCCTCACCATCAGTCAGTGTTTATATGAGCTAAGGGGAAGGATAAACATTCTCCTGTAAGGACCCCACCAGAGTTTGGTGTTGGCAGACATAGTCACAGAAGTAATTTCAGTGGGCTCACTGATGATGTCATTGCACAGTGCTCTTTGTTCCTAACTCTCCTGATGCTGTCTGACAGGCTGCTTCCCCTTATGACTCTCACTTCCTTCTTTTATCAACATTGCACTTCCTCCCTCCAATGACCCTTCACAGCCTCTCTTTGTGTTTTCTGCAACCAATCCCTTTCATTTTTCTGCCATATAAAGCAGAGAGACAAAGCTACATGTCGAAACTGAAAAACTAAGATGAAAATCATGGAAACAAAAAGATCACCACTACTATTTTGCTCTACCTTTGTCTTTTTTCGCCTTCATATCTGTCTTACTCTTTAGATTATCAGCATTCTCTATGCTCTACAGTGAAAGTACTAGTGCACTGTAAAAAACGTGAATATTTTCAACAATTTCTTGTGAAAGCCAATGTGAAATGTGGCAATAATGATGTGGAACATTTAATCTCTGTCTAATAGCTTCAGACTGCAGTGACTTCCTAGTATTTATCATATAAAAGTAATATTATAAACCTAAAATTCTATATCTTACCTATTTTTTTAATTATAAAAGCATCAAAACCAAGTTTGGAATCATTTCATCATACTCAAATAATTAATTGATTTATTTTTTTTCTAATGTAGCTTTTCAACACATGCACATAATAAACAACTGCAAGTAACTGATATTAGAATAATGTCACTATGACAGAATCACAGAATCATCTAGGTTGGAAAAGACCTTTAAGATCATCCAGTCCAACCATAACTCTATTCTACCAAGTCCGCTACTAAACCATGTCCCTAAGCACCACATCTACACGGCTTTTAAACACATACAGGGATGGTGATTCAACCACTTCCCTGGGCAGTCTGTTCCACTATGCCAACTTTAAAAATGATGTGCAAGAGAGTTAAAATGTTTTGTGTTTTAAGCATGTGGGATATCAACATAACCACATAGCGATTAATTACAGTGTATCTTAAATCCAGTTGATACCTGGTTACAATAAGGTCATGCTTTTTAACGATTGATGCCAATACAATATACAATAGTGTAAGTATACAGTTCCCATCATTCCCATTCTATGCAACACACGTGAATTCTACATACATTCTGCATCTGAATTCTACATACATGTATAGACAGACACAAAATCACATCTCTATATATGTATGTATATGTATCTCAGATGTACACTGTGTTCATATGAACCATTGTGATAGAATGTTAGGGAGTCCTTATCACTTAATAAGCATGGCTAAGCTAAGACATAATTGCAAAAGCATCCTTGAGATAGGGTGAGTTGTGGGCATCCTTGACATAGGGTATAAGCCTACACAGAATGCGGTGTTGTCAAGGCTGTTGAGATAGAGTAAGTTATACAGGATAACAAGGCAGCTGAATTCCATCACAGACGTTGCCAAATTAGGTGGCTAAAAGAACATAGTGAGGAAGACCCAGAGCCTTCATCGGATGACCACCAACCCATTTTATTACGCATGCTCAAGGGGCGTTACAATATGTTAATTAGTTCTCGGAAATGTAATGAATATGTTAAGTTTTTATCGGAATTCTGATGAATATGTATGGTGTTACAATATATTTATAATTTTACTTGATTGGGGGAGCACTTATGGTGGATGATCCCCAATGCTACCCCAGCGCTGCATTAAAGAATACCTGCTTGATAGAACTCTGAGTTGTATCAAGTTTCTCTGTGCATCAATTGTGTTCACACTGTAATTAGCCCCAGTCATGCTCTTTGTGGTTACGTGAATTAGGGTAATTGTAGGATAAAAAATCATTGGTGTAGCTATGCTATAATCTCAGTGTAATTACAGCCATAGTATTATGAATTTTAACCAAATATCGAGCCTGTACTTTTTCAAAACAGAACACCTAAGTGCAACCATTGCATAAAAAAGCTTGAAACTTATTTCACTTTCTGAAAGTTTCTTTCTCTTCCACAACAGTGCCTTTCTTGTTGGGGTGTGTTTTTTTTTTTTTTAATAATTAAAAAGAAGAATCTGTGGGCAACTGAAAAACTCATATATATGAAATATGCTTGGCAGACAAAAAATACAGAAAACTAGCATTTTCCTTCAACTGCAGAGTGGAGAATTACTAAATCCTAACTATTTTTTTTAAACAGATTTACAGTAAACCCAACACTTGTTCAAACACATCTATGTAAGATTCTATAATAAGATGGTTTTCCCTTTGGATCTTACTTTTAATCAGTACAATGCTAGTATTTATTTGTCCTGGTTTGAGTTAGAGCAGAACTAATTCTGTTCAGTGATTTTACTTTTCAGCTGAATCTCTTCTAACTAACTGCACTTTCTGAAGGTAACAGCATGTTTTCACAGACAGTGTCTGCTTCAAGCAGTGGTAACACTCAGTGTTTACAGTTACTACCAAGGACTGGAATGCAGACCAAGGTCACTGCTAAATCTTGTGTACCATGCTGGCAGGTGCAGAAAGTCAAAGGCCACTGAGAAAGTAAAAGACCAACACCTTTGCACTTGCAATAAATACAATTAAATAATTAATTAGTATAAACAGGGAGGACTGTTGCTTTTCACATGAAAGAAAAGTGGTTACTTTAGTTATGTGTCCCTAAGAAATGACCCATTAATTTTGCAATGGAATGGCAAAAGTTTTATTTTTTATCATTCTGAAAGTATTGCAACCCATCCTAGGCTGCTCTGGAACTAGAGCATCATTGGTACTTATCTTATTGCACTGCACTGCAGCTATAGTTGAAACCCTCAGTAGATGATTGTTTTCCTCAAGCATAGCCTTCTCAGCTTCTAAAGACCAGCTGCAATGAACTCTGTGGTTCTAAGGAGAAGATGGTGACACATTTTATCTCATGCCAGGTTCTCCTTGATAGTCACATCATAGGCTGCAGCCAGGGAATATGCTTTTGGGAAGAACAGCACACTGGGAGGCATGTGCTATGGACACAGCCTGTCATTGCAGGCTCTCTCCCACTCCTCATTCACCACATGCCACATAGAGCTGATAAGCATGATCTTGAGCACCAGAGTGAGAGGCAGTAGCACTGCACCACCAGCGTGTGAGCTGTGAGTGATGTAAAATGAGACAAGAAGCTGTTGAGTAAGCTTGAAGCTTCCTGATTCAGGGATCCATAGCTTGTTTACTCTTAAAATGTTCTATTGTTAGTGTAAATGTCAGGTACAGTGTAAAGATCTACAAGCTTGCTTTCTCACTACCCTGAAGCTTATGACACCATTTAGAAAAATCAGAATCATGTATTAACAAATTGGCATATCAATACACCTGTAAAGTGTGTGGCAGATGAAACCCACACCTTCATATATAATTGTTTAGCACTGTTAAATAGTAAAAGAGGGCAAATGCGAAAGTTGGACATATCAAATAAAAGATGGTGCTTTCAATAACACAGTTGACTATGAAAATGTTACTGTTCTGTGCTTGATATTGTGTTTTCAGTTTAAACTCAAGGTGAGTGTAAAACAAGGTCTCTTTAGAGATGGAATTATTCTCCTCCTTATATCTGACAAAGAACAGCATGCACACTCTTGTCTAACACAGCAGACCATAATTTGACCAACTGGTGCTGGTGGTAGTGATAAACAGGGAGATAGAAAGCCAGAGAAGTTTATCACATCATCTAGAAACCAGGAGTAAAATTCTGCACTTTAGAAATGGTATCAAGTGTCCTCATGAATCATAAAAAGAACTTCTAGCCACAGTGATTTGTACTTTACAGTAAAAATCTCATGTCTGAAGAATCTGGGATAGTTTGTGCATTTTGCAGCAAAGGAATTGGGGGGTGAGGGGGCACTAAATCTGAGACTTCACAAATTTGCTTTTAGCACCATGGCAGTGAGTCTGCCAAGATATTTGCTTCTAGCATTGCTCCTCATCAGCTGCTCCTTAACATACCCACTTCACAGTTAGTAAGGAAGTTTATACTAAAATGGCAATTCTAAAATGCTAAACAGAGGACCTGTAGAACACGTCTGTAACCAGGAATTTGGATTTGCCATGTTGGGATTTTAACAGAAGTAAAAAATTACTCCCCATTGCACTGTTTGATAGTAATTGAAAAAGCTCAGAATTTGTGGATGCAAGAGATCCAAGTTTCATGCCTGGAGTAGGACAAAACTCAAGAACATCAAAAGTGGATACATTTTTGTGGTATCTTAGAATATATAATAATAGAATGGTTTTGGTTGGAAGGGACCTTTAAAAGTCATCTAGTCTAGCCACCCTGCAGTAAGCAGGGACAATTTCAACTAGACCAGGTTGCTCAGAGCCCCATCCAGCCTGATGTTGACTGTTTCCAAGGATACGGCATCTGCCACCTCTCTGGGCAATCTGTTCCAGTGTTTCACCACCCTCATTGTAAAAAATTTCTTCCTTTTATCTAGTCTGAATCTACCTTCTTTTAGTTTAAAACCACTACCCCTTGTATCACTGCAGGCCCTACTAAAAAGTCTGTCCTCATCTTTCTTCTAAGCTTCCTTTAAGTACTGGAAGGCCACAATAAGGTCTCTCCGCAGCCTTCTCTTCTTCAGGTTGAACAGTCCCAACACTCTCAGCCTGTCCTCACAGCAGAGGTGTTCCAGCCCTCTGATAATTTTTGTGGCTCTCCTCTGGACCTGCTCCACAGATCCATGTCTTTCTTGTGCTGAGGAATCCAGAGCTGGACACAGTACTCCAGGTGGGGTCTCACCAGAGCAGAGCAGAAGGGCAGATTCACCTCCCTTGACCAGCTGGCCACACTTCTTTTGATGCAGCCGAAGATACAGTTGGCTTTCTGGGCTACAAATGCACATTGCTGGCTCATTGTGCTGTGCTCATTGTGCTGGCTCATGTCCATCTTATATACTTGTAGACCTGGTTTCTATTATGTGATGTAGAAATTGCGTATGTTTAATAGTTCAGGTCTGAATGAAGCTGCAGTGGTGATAGGAACATGTCATACTGGAGCAATTTCTTTCACATCAGATGGAGCATGGCCTGTACCAGGCAGTTCTAATATGGAGACTACAACCCCAGTAGGCTTCCTGACTGCTGTGATTTAGTACATCCACAATGCACATCTGTCCTGGTTTGAAGGACAGGTGTCTCCCAGGGAAGGCAGGAACCTCCCTTGAAATAGGAAATGTAAACCCCTTCCCTCCAAATTATTGCAAATTTGAAATCAAGGGGCTCTCAGGCAAGGATATGGGAGTAGGAATAACAGTTCTTTACTAGTGTATATATATATATATTAAAACAAGTGAACAATAACTAAATAGAAACATTAACGGCAAAGCAGAGTCAGAAAGAACCCGGTCCCACCCCTCTGGCCTGAGGGCCCTTTCCCTTCGGTGCAGTGATGGACACGGTCGGCAGGAAGGGGGGGGG
>VZZY01011577.1:28964-46878 GCA_013400335.1 Eurystomus gularis
AGTAGCTGACTGCTGCACAGGACGTAGAAAAAGATATGAATGTTGGCGAATAGCTACCCATCACTTTTGTAAAAAACAAAAACTTTGGCCAATAGAAAATGTACACGCTTACTAGAGAAGAGATAAAAGAAACGCTTTTCATTTGTTTGTCGCCTTCACCTTCGCCATCTTGGCTTTTGCAACTTAATAAAGACTCTCCTTTTGCATAGACTTTTGTCGTGTCCGTCTCTACCGCGACAAGTGCTGTTGTTGTTCTGATTGTTTCTTGTGTGTTTTCGTATTAATTCTCCTTATCTCAACCTGGAAAGGCATTTTTAATCCCTCTTGCAGAGGGTGGGGGTGGCAGCGGCCACGTGGTTCAGGTCCTGGCAGGTTCTAAACCACCACAGCCCTAGACATGTTTTTTGAAAGGAAAAATGGAAAGTCAGCACAACATCTCTGTGCCACTGAGTAGTTTTCACAGCTTTTGTAGCTGTTGTCACTTGTTACTTTCTAAATAAAACATTCACAATTTTTCATTTTTGTTCTAATCAATGTTTTCAGACATGTCTGAACTCAAATTTCTGTAATGGTGTACCTGTTTGAGAGAGAAGTATCACACCTGAAAACTATTTCATAAGAGAGAATGTAATATAGACATGCAGACAGACAGACTAATATTCTGTAACTGCTGGTGACATTTTTCTTTCAATTTGCTATGTCTTCTCATATTCCCCCATTTTACTTTTTAATTGTTAATTCATATTCAGTGAAGATTTACATGTCCATCATAACCACCAGCTGTCTTTCCTGAGGAATGTCCATGTAGAAGCCATCATTAGGTCTCTGTATTACACCTTCTCACTCTTATCTGTTGTTTGTTATGAAAATTTCCTATTATATTAAGCAGTCTTTATAGTATGAAAGTATATTAACTTTGTTAGTATAGATTAGTTCATATTATACATTGCAATGTAATAAGGGAGTGGAATTTTACTGGAGACTTTTGTATTGTTCATGCAGTAAAACAAACTAATGGACACGCCAGCTCATTGCAAGGACCAGAAGGACAACTCAGCCCTGGAAATAAGGGCTTTGCTTCTTGGAAACTTAGAGCTATGGAGGACAGCATGGAGGAACATGAAGGATCAAAAATAACCCTGAACAGCCAAGATAATGCCAATGACCTAGCTCCTCTTAGCACATCTTTGAAACTCTCCCAGCATCATCTGGTGTCGTAGCAACTACAGCAAGATTGATATCTAGATCAATAGACAAGCATCCACAATGTTACAGAAATACAGTTGCTTTCAGAAGTTTTACTATGATTAGTAACTGGTAGTGCTGTGTTAGTGATTAATCAAATTGTGTTGTGGCTGAACACTTGATGAGTACAGGAACTTTGTGTAAAATTGAATTTTGGGTGCCCCAATTTGGCTGGGACACCTTACATGCATGAATAAATATTTACCCTTGTAATTCTATACTGTGTGTCCTAGCATGAGCCAGTTGCAAATTTTCATAACATCTAGCACAGAAAACCAAAATCAATGGTCATTGTACTATTACTGTAAATTTGGCAGATGAGAAAATTTTCTAAGACTCAATTTGGAGTTTTTAGAAAGTAGGCATTTTTTATTGCAGCGCTGGCCACACAGGGGATTGCTCCACCTAATGTGTGCCCAGCGCTGCAATAAAGAATGCCTACTTTCTAAAAACTCTAAATTAAGTCTTAGAAAGTTTTCCAAGCTGCCAAATTTACGGTAACAATGTGGCAACCCAGATGGGACTCTTCTCCCTATTTGTTCATATACCTGTAATAACAATACCGTAGCTTGGACAAATTTAGATTCAGGTATTATTACTTCCACTTCTCCATCTTTAAACCTCATTTCTGCTTCTAATTTTTCTAGTAAACCCCAGCCTATCAATGGTTTAGTCGCCTCTGGTAGATATAGAAATTGGTGGGTCACCCACTGCTTCCCCATTTTGAATTCTAGAAGCGTAAAGAATGGCCTTACCTCAGATTTCCCTGTTGCACCAATAATTTTTATGACATGTTTTCCTAGTTTGTGTTTTTTAGTATTTAAAACTGAGTATGTTGCCCCTGTGTCCGCTAAACATTCCATTTCGTCTTCCCCCAGCTTAACTGTAACCAGAGGTTCTGCTGGGGAAGATTCCTCTGGTGCTCCTCAGTCCTCACTGTCCACTGCTAGCACAGGGGACCCAGTTCCTTCCATCCTCTTTAATATGGGACACTGATGTTTCCAATGTCCCTCCTTTTTACAGTTGATTCTGCCCTGCAGAGGGGTTTGGAATTCTCCTTCTGCATCCTCTTCCTCAACAATTACCCCTAAATCCTCCTCGTAGTCCTCCTCGGGGTGTCTGAATGCCCTCTAAGGGTGCAACTAGCCTTGTATTCCCTTTTTCTTTCTGCTGATCCCTGTTTCTGTACACAACCCAAGCCGTATCCAGTGGTTTTCCTAAATCTTGTGCATCTGCTCCCTGGATTTTCTGCAATTTTATCCGCATGTCATCAGTAGATTGCCTGATAAACAAAGTTGCTAACTGATTCTTTCCTTCCTCCGAATCTGGGTCTAATGTTGTAAATTTTCAAGCTGCTCCTTTAGTTTGTTTGAAAATCGGTTGGGGACTCCTTCCTATCTTGTTTAATTTCATATAGTTTCGACCAATTCACTGCCTTTCGTATGGCATTCCTGATGACAAACAGGACCCATTTCTGATACTGGGTTAATATCTACTTGTCACCACTATCATTAGGGAGCCAACCAGGGTCTGCTAAGGGAAAATGATGTTCTACTTGTCCCTCTAATATTCCTGCCACTACCTGAGCTTCAACTTGAGTGTGCACAGCCTTACAAACCATTTCTTTTTCCGTGCTGTCAAATAACACCTGCATAATAACCTCTATATCCTTCCAATCCAGATCCTGAGCTTTTATCATCATCTCAAAAGCACTAGCTACCCTATCAGGATCATCTCAGTAACTTCCTGCTGCAGTCTTCCGATTGTTCAAATCCAAGATCACGACCACTGGATCGTCATTACCAACCACTTGCCTTAAAGGGGCTTGCAAGACGGTGCCCTGTCGACTGTGCATTCTCTCTGCTACTGGTGTGGGCCCTGCAGCTTCCCATTGCTCTCATCATCCAATCCTCCTTCTCCTCCCAAAAGCTCAGGTTCCTGAGATCTCTGCCTTAATCCAGGAGCCACCAGCATTTCCAAATCTTCCTCCAGCTCATCCTGAGCTAACTTCAAACACCTCTGCTGAATACTACATTCCAAACAACGCATCTTCAAACCTTTACCTCCATTTTTCCCTCATTTATCTTTTTCCAATGCTAACAATAAAGGATCAGAGGGAGCTAAGTTAATTCCGCACTTTTTCTGCCACTCTTGATGTTGTCGTAAAGAACATATCAGCATGCATCACCTCATCCCATTTTCCTTCCCTCCTCAGAAATAACATCAATTGTAACAATGTATTGCAATTCAAAGTTCCATTTAGTGGCCATTTTTCACCATCTTCCAATTTATAAAGCAGCCACCATTGATTACAATATTTTATCAAATTTGTTCTCTTTACGACCCTGTTTGGAGGTCCAGCAATTTGTTTCCAATGTAGTAAAACACACCCTAAAGGAGACTTTTTCAAAATTACCCCTCCGGTAGCTGTCCCTGTACCCGTTTCTAAAAGCAAGGTATAGTACACACAGGAATAAATAATTTACAACAACAATGTTAGAGTCCAAGCAAAATAATCAACAAATAAAAACTCACAACAATTATCACGATCACATTCACACTCAACATGCATCCAGAGTGGGGCTCTTACCCCTTTCAAATAGGGAGACTTATCCCTTCTTTTGTTCAACATGGGTTCCCTTCCCCTGCTTATTCAAGTGGGGTACTTTCCCCTTCCCGGGATTTAGCCCAACCCTGTGTGGCTTTTGCCACATCTGATGGGCAGATGACCAAACTAAACCAGAAAGAATGCCTTAAATACTTACAAGAAATTATTCTTGCTCTGGGCTCTGGGCTCTCCCATCCGAGGATCGGGCTTCTCCTGAGAATTCCTCGGTACTGGCTGAGGTTCTGTGACCCCAAGATCCGTTGAGGATTGGAAGCAGTGTCCCATCTGGGTCACCAAATTGTTACTGTAAATTTGGCAGCTCAGAAAACTTTCTAAGACTCAATTTGGAGTTTTTAGAAAGTAGGCATTCTTTATTGCAGCGCTGGGCACACAGGGGATTGCTCCACCTAATGTGCACCCAGCCCCTTGAGCATGCGTAATAAAATGGGTTGGTGGTCGTCCGATGAAGGCTCTGGGTCTTCCTCACTATGTTCTTTTAGCCACCTGTCTAATTTGGCAACGTCTGTGATGGAATTCAGCTGCCTTGTTATCCTGTATAACTTACTCTATCTCAACAGCCTTGACAACACCGCATTCCGTGTAGGCTTATACCCTATGTCAAGGATGCCCACAACTCACCCTATCTCAAGGATGCTTTTGCAATTATGTCTTAGCTTAGCCATGCTTATTAAGTGATAAGGACTCCTAGAGAAACATTCTACCTCCCTAACATTCTACCACTTGTGACCTCTTTGTTGGGGTGCAAAGTCTAGATGTCAGCAAGTCTCCATAAACACATTCTATTTTAGGGAACTGTGCTTTACCTAGTGGCATTACTAATGATACTGACGAAGGAAAAGTACTGCTCCAGGGGCAAGATTTTAGAAAGCAATTCTGCTGCGTGACAGTGATACACTCGAAAGAGCTCTCGACAAAACCAAAATTTGGACAGAGATGTTCTGTAATTTCTTTCACACAACCACGCACTCTTCGGCTTGTCCCATTCGTGTGTGGGGACCCATTCCCCAGGGACAGCCACAGCCAGGCCCTGCCGGCCCGGCCCTCCCAGAGCCTTCTGACAGAGGCCTGTTGCGCCTCCGCCCGTCCTTCACCGACCGTTTGGCCGGCTTCGGGCCCGTTTTCATGGCCGGTTCCCGCTCCCTCCCCTCCCCCACGACAGCTCCCGTCCCGTCCCCTCCCCCCTCCAACGGCTGCGCTCCGAACNGGGTGCTTGGGCCGCCCCGCACCTCCCGGCCTGGCTGCGGGCCGCCGGGTATGCCAGGCTGCCCTCGCCTCGGCCCCTTGGCCAGAGGCACTCCCAGCTCTGCCGTAAGACCGTGTCGGGATGAGTTGCTGCTCCGCGGCTCTGGAAAAAATGATGAAAAAATGCTGTTCACTAGAAGCTGAGACTGGAGAGTTGTTCGCTAAAAGCAGAGAATTCAGGCCAGCTGTGCCATGACCTTTCACGAGCTGCACCGCCGTCATGGTTCAGCTAACAGGCAGACACATTCTGTTTTACTTCCATACACGCTGTATGTTGGTGGAAGTAGTTTTCTCCAAAGGTGCTAAAGGGCGGGTGTTAAGAGCATGTTTGTCCATGCATGCACACGTGTGTGCATGTCCAGAGAGGAGCCATCACAAAGGGATCGTCTTGTATGGGAAATAAAACCCTGAAAGCATTTGCTTTCAAATTCTAAGGAGCCAGCCTTACCACTCTACCTACTAGTGAACTTGCAAGTAACTAATAAGTAAAACCATGGTGCTAATCCTTAGCAAGAAGTAGGATGGTACAGTGGAAAACCAAAACCCTTCTAGCAAATGAGATATTACTTTGGAGTAACTGGAAGAAGTCCCTCTAAAATTAAAGGGAGCAATGCTAAAAAACTGCAAAGCAGAAGAAAATTAATTGTCCAAGCAAAAGTATTGTCTGACCGGTTTTGTTGTTGGGTGACCAAAAACGTGAGCAAACCTGCTCTTTTCTCAAGTGATTAGAGAATCCCTGAACAGTTTCATATCTCAGGGAGAAGTGAAAGCCACAGACAGGCTGGGGAAGGGTAAAGTGAAAGAGATACTGTAGCCTGGAGCCGCTGGAATAGTCGAGACAGAAACAGCACATGCCCTGTGGGCACACCTCAGAAGTGATGAGCTGGACATTAGCATGAGACTAGAACAAAAGGCAGAACTACACAGGATACTGGGACAGAAACCACCTAAAAGGAGCTGACTCCTCACCTGAGGGTTTCATGTCTTTTGTTCAAAGTTTGTCCCTTGCCAGTGAGACTCCTGACCAGATTCCAGTGCAATTCCAAAACACATTTTTGTGGATCAGGTTTGGGGGTCAGGAAAGGAAGAGTGATTGTGGAGAGGAGGATCTAAAGAAAGGATACTTGGTTAAATTTCACAAGTTAGGTAGGTTTTACTGGATATGTTCTTTCAAAATATATCAAATATTAAAGTATTTCTGTATTTCTATATTTCTATATTTCTGTAGTTGGCCAGTTCTGTTGATAAATAACTCACTTCCCACATAGGTTTTTATTGGCCAGTTCTGTTGTTAAATAACTCACTTTCCACATCGTTTTTAATTAAGTGTTGTGAAATACTTCTCTGTCATTCATCACATAAAATGTACTTCGGGAGCTGACAGTGTTACCATCAGATACACTAAAATGATGCATTCCTCTTACTTCAGGAAACTCAGCACTAGCATCATGAGGGTAGACTATTTAATTCTGGTTAATATATTGAGTTCTAGAGATCTCTCTCTGTTTTTTCAGTAGACACATAAGCCCAGGATAAAGTGTTTATAAATTGAAAATGTCTCAATTTTCAATCAAATATCATTTTTGTAGTTTCGACATTTCATTACTCAGTATTAGCAATATAATACAACTTAATATATAACATGTTTTTCTTTCAGATTAAAACCTAAGGAGTTACTGGTATCTGGAAGTTAGGCTGAAGTGAAACTGCAAAATAAAAAATGAATTTGCTCAAAGATGTTATAAGCATTTAGAACGTGCCATTGAGTGACAGCCTAACGTCTTCCTTGTATCTATGGATTTTCTGCATAATCTATTTCTCCTCTTCCTGCTCCAAGAGGGGCATTTTTGCCACAGGAAAAACTTCCTTAGAAACCTGTCCCTTTCCCATCCTAATGAAGAAACCAAGTATGATGAGATAATGTTTTATTTTGATTGTTTTTCAGTTGTTAATTTCCTTTTGAAAACAATGTGGTATACGGAAAATATAGTTTTGTTAATGATTAATAATTTGACTTATATGGTGAGCTACATCTAGAAAACATTAAAAAGTCAACTTATAAAACTATTGCAGAATAACACAAACAAAACCATCTAAAGAACCGGAAGGTGTACAAGTCCATGGGACCCGATGAGATCCACCCGTGGGTCTTGAGGAAATTGGTGGACAAAGTTGCTAAGGCACTTTCCATCATATTTGAAAAGTCTGGTGAAGTTCCCACTGACTGGAAAAGGCAAAACATAACCCCCATCTTCAAAAGGGGAAAAAAGGAAGACCCAGGAAACTACAGGCCAGTCAGTCTCACCTCTGTACCCAGCAAGATCATGTCAATGATAAGGACAGTGGGACTGAGTGCTCCCGCAACAAGTTTGCGGACAACACCAAGCTGTGTGGTGCAGTCAACACACTGGAGGGAAGGGATGCCATCCAGAGGGACCTTGACAGGTTTGAGTGGTGGGCCCATGCCAACCTCATGAAGTTCAACAAGGCCAAGTGCAAGGTCCTGCACCTGGGTCAGCACAATCCCAAGTGCAAATACAGGCTGGGCAATGAGTGGATTGAGAGCAGCCCTGAGGAGAAAGACTTGGGGGTGCTGGTTGATGAAAAGCTCAACATGAGCCAACAATGTGTGAGTACAGCCCAGAAACCCAACCATATCCTGAGCTGCATCAAAAGAAGTATGGCCAGCAGGTTGAGGGACGTGATTCTCCCCATTTACTCTGCTCTCATGAGACCCCACCTGGACTACTGCGTCCAGCCCTGGAGCCCCCAGTACAAGAGGGACAAAGATCTGTTGAAGTGGGTCCAGAGGAGGGCCATGAAGATGATCAGAAGGCTGGAACACCTCTCCTGGTGTGTCCTCAGCATAGGTTGAGAGAGTTGGGGTTGTTCAGCCTGGAGGAGAGAAGACTCCAGGGAGACCTTATTGCAGCCTTCTAGCATCTGAAGGGGGCCTCCAAGAATGCTGGACTTTTTACAGGGAAGTGACTTTTTACAAGGGCTTGTAGTGATAGGACAAGGTGTAAGAGCTTTAAACTGGAGGATGGGAGATTTAGATTAGATGTAAGGAGGAAGAAGTTTTTCACTCAGAGGGTGATGAGTCACTGGGCTGGTGGGCAAGGGCAGGGCTATTAACCAGGAGCCGATCAGTTGGAAAAGCTTCCTGTTGGGTGTGGCTTCTATTGGGGCTGGTTGCATCTTGCTGCGCTCTCTGGGTGGTGTTATGCCATGTGAAGGGCCAATGAGGGATCCATCTCTGTCCACTGTGTCCAGCAGGCGATGCTGGCACCACAGTGGGCAGCAGAGGAGCTGGACCTACAGGAACTTATAGCAGGACTGAAAGACTTCCAAGGGGATGTTGCTGAGTTCAGTGTTGGCCTGTGTGATCAGGCAACTGATGGCAGCATGAAATGATGAGGATAGCTGAACCAACACAACAAAGGCCCTGCTACAGTGGTAGAGGGATAAGATCGTTTCTGTGTGTACGTGTTAGCCTCTTAGCCAAATTCTAAGAAAGTCTTCTCATCAGTGGCTCCTTCATTCAAATTTTGAGGACTATGCCTCCCTGGTGAAAGGGGAAGACGAGGCAAGCTAAGCCAGCACAAGCCTCCCCTCCCTCCCTTCCTTCCTTACTGTATGGGTAACTGGCAATGGATAGGTGCTGAATTCACCATTTGTTGATGACTTTAATCAGGATTAATGAATATCATGTGTTTTGATTAGTTACCTGCCTCAGTAATAGAAGATGGTGTGATATTTTCTGACCTCTATTAATAGAAGAGGTATCAGTCATGTTTTACCACATAATAGAAAGAACCTATAGGAGGAAATAATGAGAAAGTAGTTAGAATGTGGCAAAAGAATATCAGATGACAACTTCAATTAGGAAAAAGCTTTAAAGGGAAGACAATGACTTCTAGCAAAAATAATGGGCAACTTAACACTGACAAAACCCAGAACTTCAAAAGGTTCCTCTGTTTTGTTAGTATGATCGGTTTTTTAGGTTTGTCATAAATATAGTGAGGTTGAAGTTGCCCTTCCTTTTCATTTTAAAACACCGGAGAAAACTCAACACAAGCAGGAAATACAACAGTAACAAACCCAACAATAACAAATAAACCCAAACAAGCCCATTGTTACATTCCACTCCTATTCTGACAGCCAAATTTTTATTTACAAAGCCTCTACCAAGTTAATGCAAGGCTGATCATCCCATGTTTAATAAAAAAAAAGAGAGAGGCCTTTCAAAATACAACTAACAAGATCATGAGATATTCTTAAGTTCCAATTATTATGTAATTAATGTCTTCTTGATAAAATTCACCATAGCTAAGCCTAAGTATTTTTTACCTTTTAAAGTTGCTACTAAACCACTCTGCATGTGATTAATCACAGGCAATTTCCTGCAGATACGCATCATTTATTGAGAAATGCATTACCACTGTTACCACTTGGATTCATTAACCCATGACTCTTCCACTTTCTAGGAAGATCTAAAGCAGGTATTACATTGAAAAAAGCTCAAGATTAGAGCTGAGAAAAAGAAACTGATTCACCCCGAGGGTAAGCCTTTTTAAACAGTGTAGAAATCTTTCTTCTTAAAGAAAGTATTTCCATTTCTAAACATTCAAAAAGGTCAACTGTTTTCATTCATTTACACTAACATGACTACAGAAAAATCAGCCCACATATTTCAGATAATCAGCATAGTTCATTTACTGAACATATCCCACATTCAATACATTGCAGAGTGATGTTCAGATTTCTTCAAACATGCCAAAACATACTCACAAGGAGGAAACATATGAAATATTCTTCACATTTCATCATCAGTTTCTAAAAATACTTCAGTATATTGGATAAAACTTAATGAGACACATGCTGATAAAACCTTACCTGTGTAATCTGGAGGTCAGGCACGTTGCATCTAAGAAGTATTATGGGAATTAAAACTGAGCAGTAATTTCTGAACCTCCACAGTAATAACAATGCTGCCACAGTATTAGTTTGCATTTTTAGGAGGAAAAAGAATCTTCCAAATCAAACTACTTCTAGGGCAATTATCTCTGAAGTAATGGAAAGACAGCTGTGTTCAGGAAGTAAGTTACAGTCAACAGACTTGATGAAAACCAGATTGTTCCATGGCTACCACATGAATACTTCTAGTGATTCAAAATAAACTGGAAGAAAAACAGGTAAAACCAGAAGACCTTTTATAGCTTTAAGGTTCTCCAGTATATCAGGTGCTGCTTTTACAACTAGGTTTCACAACTTTCTCATATCAAAGAAGTGGAACAACGGGAGAGAAGCGCTTAGAATCACAGAATGATGGAATGAATGGTTTGGGTTGGAAGGGACCTTAAAGATCATCTAGTTCCAACCCTCCTGCCATGGGCCAGGACACCTTTCATTAGACCAGGTTGTTCAAAGCTCCATCCAACCCAGTCTATCCAGTGTTGCAGCATCTACAACCTCCCTGGGCAACTTGTTCCACTGACTCACCACCCCCTGAGTAAAAAACTTCCTTACACCTAACCTAAATCTCCCATCCTCCAGTTTAAAGGCATTATGCCTCATCACTACAAGCCCTTGTAAAAAGTCACTCCCCAGCTTTCTTGGGAGGCCCCCTTCGGATGCTAGAAGGCTGCAATAAGGTCTCCTGGAGAGAAGACTTCTGGAGTCTTCTCTTCTCCAGGCTGAACAACCCCAACTCTCTCAGCCTGTCCTCGTAGGAGAAGTGTTCCAGCCTTCTGATCATCTTCATGGCCCTCCTCTGGACCCACTTCAACAGATCTTTGTCCCTCTTGTACTGGGGGCTCCAGGGCTGGACGCAGTAGTCCAGGTGGGGTCTCATGAGAGCAGAGTAAATGGGGAGAATCACGTCCCTCAACCTGCTGGCCATACTTCTTTTGATGCAGCTCAGGATATGGTTGGGTTTCTGGGCTGTACTCACACATTGTTGGCTCATGTTGAGCTTTTCATCAACCAGCACCCCCAAGTCTTTCTCCTCAGGGCTGCTCTCAATCCACTCATTGCCCAGCCTGTATTTGCACTTGGGATTGTGCTGACCCAGGTGCAGGACCTTGCACTTGGCCTTGTTGAACTTCATGAGGTTGGCATGGGCCCACCACTCAAACCTGTCAAGGTCCCTCTGGATGGCATCCCTTCCCTCCAGTGTGTTGACTGCACCACACAGCTTGGTGTTGTCCGCAAACTTGTTGCGGGAGCACTCAGTCCCACTGTCCTTATCATCGACAAAGACGTTAAATAGCACCAACCCAGTATGGATCCCTGTAGAACACCACTTGTCACTGGTATCCACTTGGACATTGAGCCGTTCACCACAACTCTTTGAGTGCGACCATCCAGCCAATTTTTTATCCACTGGGTGGTCCATCTATCAAATCCATATTTTACTAATTTAGAGTCCAGGATGTAATGTGGGACAGTATCAAATGCTTTGCACAAGTCCAGGTAGATGATGTCAGTTGCTCTTCCCTTTTCCACTGACACTGTAACTCCATCATAAAAAGCACCAAGTTTGTCAGGCCTGATTTATCCTTGGCCAAGCCATGCTGGTTGCCACCAATCAACTCCTCATTTTCCATGTGCCTTACCAGAAATTTCAGGAGGATCTGCTCCATGATCTTGCTGGGTACAGAGGTGAGACTGACTGGCCTGTAGTTTCCTGGGTCTTCCCTTTTTCCCCTTTTGAAGATGGGGGTTATGTTTTGCCTTTTCCAGTCAGTGGGAACTTCACCAGACTGCCATGACTTTTCAAATATGATGGAAAGTGGCTTAGCAACTTTGTCCACCAGTTCCTTCAAGACCTATGGGTGGATCTCATCAGGTCTCTTGGACTTGTACACCTTTAGGTTCTTTAGACAGTCTCAAACCTGGTTTTCACTTCCAGTGGGCAGATCTTCCTTCTCCCAGTGCCAATAACATCATAGCCGTGTAGCTGCACACACATCTGTAATTCCTCTTGTTTGTTCCCTGTGCTCCGTGCATTTGCATAGAGGTATTTAAGCTGGGTCTCCATTGAATCTAACTTACTAGCTGGAATTCCATTGTCTTGCACTTTAGGTGCTCTCCTGCTGGCCTATGATCCTTCTCGAAGCCCCACTTCTTTCCAACATTTCCCAACTGGTGCTTAGAACTGACTTAATTTTTAGACCCTTTGGAAAAGGATCTTTATTTAATAGATTCCAGTTGTCAATCAGGTCACATTTTGTTACAGATACTTTTTCTTTCAAAGTCTTTTAGGCTTTTTAGCTAGATGTTAAGCACAAGAATTCACGGTGCAGATGACACTTGCTTGTAACTCAAATTACTGATAGTATAATAGAAACAAACTTATTGACCTTTAAAACCATGTTTTTTATGTAACATATAACATAAACATCTTCATCACTGAACTCTACACTTACCACTGAACTGTATCAATCTTTATGGTACAAAATAAAATTTTCTTATTAAACCCAGAAATGAAGTTAAATCTAGCTAGTTACAGTGGAAAGGAGCAAAGGGAGAGGACAACTCTGAGTAAAAAACTGGTAGGTGTTTAAGCTAAACATGTCTGCTAGGAAATAAATGAGTCAGTTAGTACAGCAAAGTCACCACAGAGTAAGTCTGATCACAAAACACCTGAGCAGCAGAATATTTACTCATGATTAGTAAAGTTTCTTTTAAAAAACTATTATGAAATCAGAGAGAAATAGAGTAGATTTAGGAATTTTCCCCAAATCCTCTTATTACCCTTAAAGGTAATAGATAATATTAGCATATTTTACAAAAGCCACATTACGGGAAGGTATTTAATCTGTAGTGAAACGTAAGAAGTGAAAATGCCTTAAACAGCTTTAACGCGTTGCAGTAAAATTTCCTCAAGTATTTTGAGTACATTTACCATGTTTGTGCTCTTTGTACATTGTTAAGTTGATGTTTTTAAAACATTTGGGAAATGTATTAACATATTTTCATAGATTTCTTCCTGTTGGCTGTGCTTTAAGTTTCTGTATTAAAAAATAAGTGCCCTTATATGAAAAAGGAATTTTAAAAAATCTTCTCTGTTTTTCTTCACCAGATAGGTGTAATGAAATTCTTTTTTTCAGTGCTGTTTTAAGCCTTCCTAGTGAAACTTTTGCAGTCCCAAATGAGTCATTAAACCATAAATTATGTTGTCAGATGGAGATATATTTCTGCTAGTGAAATTACTTTCTGGTATTATGGCGTTTCTTTTGCTCTGTGCAGCAACTGTTTATAATCAGAGAAATTGTAATCATTCCATTCTATTAGGCTGTTACTATGCAAGAAATACTTATTAATCTAGTCAATTACAAAGACAAAATAATGTAACTCTTACTGGCTCAAAAGTGTCATCCATTTAGCAAGGTGACCTCTTGTAAATACACATTTTCCAGCAATGATTTAAAAAGAATATGTACATACAGCTATTTTTCTTTTTTCCTCTATTGCTAACCTTTTCTTATGATCATACTTTGTTTTTGTTAGAAGTCAGTAGTTGTCTGTATATAAAAGTACATTTTCATACTGAGAACTATACCTCTTTGGTGCATCACTTTCCTTTTTTCCTCTTATCATTCCTATCTGTGACTCTGCAATGTCACCATTAGCACTTATTTGATCATATGGAGAGACTTATCATTTGGGAAATATTCAAGGTGTTAAGTCTTATTTTTCTAACACAATTTGACATGCAGAAAGAAAGATCAGCTTACTAGTGATGTCATTCATAGGTTGGGAGCTGTCCTATGACAGAACCTGGAAATAAGAAAATGAAATGTTATATGCATGCTTCAAGCTTCAAGTTGAGTGGAGAATTGAGAACATTCCAAATAAATTATCTGTTGCACAGAAAATACTCTTTTTAAAATTTTTTCAAAGTGTGTTGGAATCTATTGGTTTTTTCTCTGTTTATCATCACAATGCCTGAACACATTAGCAGAGTCCTCAGACAGGAAAGTGAACTATACGGACATCTACTTTTCCATGGTGTTACAATTTTAGTATCTTGTAAATTTAACACCAGTGTAGTATTTGCTTTACATGTCACGTTCACAGAAAAAAAGAAAAAACACCCATACAGCAAACCAATTTGCAAGTAAATATAAGCTGCTGAAGCCCTATTTTCTCAACAATTTTTAATTTTCTCTTGCAGAGTCTGAGCAATAAAAATCGATATATTGCTTTTTCAAATTTATGATCAGTTTGACTTCAGCAAGAGAAGTTCACAGAAATCTGGACTTTCAGTTCTTCAAGTTACTAACCTGATAATTCAAATATATCAATTGCTCTTTAGATTTAAGGACGCTAGCCTACAGCTTATGCTGATACCTGGAATGCCATAGCAGGGCACTTACTTGCTGTAACAGCTACATTAATACAACTTTGGAGTTAATTAAAACAAGGGGGGAGTATGCAAATAAAGTAAATAAAATACAGGTTGGTGGTTTTTTGTTTTTGTGTTTTTTTTTTTCTTTTAAGGCTGACCAAGAATACTGCCTGAGAAAGAAGCTGAAAAAGCAATACTGGCATAAAAAAAAAATATTGGATGTATTCTTTAGCTTTTCAATAAACCTATCTTTAAGCAGTAATAAATAATCTGATATGTTTTCCTAATGATAAAAAAATGGCTAGAATTATGATTATATTAACATAATTTGTGCTAAGTGAAACAAGATTATAATTTTCTGTTAAGCTTTATTGTCTTTGGTGATCAACAACAATAGTTCTGAAAACAAAATTCACTGCTTTTGTTTGCTTGCTTTTTAATAGTTTGCCTTCCTGTAACTGTTTTGGAGCAAAGGAAGCTTTATATTCCACTTCTATCATTGTTGTAAAGCTTTCGTGAAGATTAGGATCACATTCAGTCTTTGCAAAAAGAATGTATACATCAAGTTAAATTTTTAGACCCTCAATCCACTATTTCTGTGCAAAACTTTGAATGCATTGTTTTCCTGTCACCTTTCAAGTGTCTAATTTATCAATAAAAAACGCCAACACTACAAACCAAACAAAAAACCCCTACAAAAACCACCTTTCTAAACAGCATTTGAAGTATTTATGGGTAATTCTTGAGAAATAGCCATTGGTCTGTTGGGCCTTGCTGGAACTTTGCCATGCTATTTAAGTGTGATATTTTAATGGCACCTTTCATGTTTCTATATTTCGTTACACAACTTGTCTCTCTGAACTTCTGTCAGAGATTTCACAATTTCTATCCTTGTGAACAACATATAAATCTGGACAGCTGGATTTTTCAGCATTTGAAAGAAGAACAGCGTGTTTATAAGTAGACATAAACACAACAGAGACTGTCACCAATCTAGAGTTGGGATAATCGCAATTAACAGCATCCCATCTCTTCTTGTAGTAGTCAATGGGTCCCCTCAGTCACTGAGTAAACTGCGTCCTATCATGGAGATAGATATTAGTCCTGACAAACAGGATTTTTTTGAAGTGCTCAGATTTTCAGTACTATCTTTTCCTCAGAGATCCAAGAAAGATTTTTGTAACTATTCATTTCTTGTGCATTTCTATACTTCCTATTTATTTGTGAGAAAAAAAATAAAAAATCAAGCTAACAGCAGCAAATTCAGACCTAAATGCAAACTGTTTCTTTTTTAGGGTGACAAAACCTTCTTCATTCTCCATTTAGGTGCATGAAATGTACTGCAGTGGACAAAATGCTACGTTGCTGTAATGGCTTCCATAGTCAATTAAGTTTGGAATAACACCAGTTGTTATCCAAAGAGACAGCTGTACTAATACACAGTCTTCTGAAAACATGCATCTTTTAGCCACAAAGCCTTCACTCCTGATTAACTCTCAAAGGATATATACGCATGGACCCCACAAAAGTGCTCACCAGTGGTGACATTTCAAGTTAAACAATAGGCATGGCTAGGAACTGCTCACTTCTGGATAGTTCTAGCCTTTTCTTTCTGAAATGCCTTGTCCTCTAACTGTACACAAAAGCTCAGAAGACTCAATTAAAATTCGAGTCTCCCTTTTTGCAAGACAAAACATTCTAGTTTTGTACTGCAGCTGATAAAGCTAGCTATGAAAGTTTAAGAAATTACTGTTGCTGGTGTCTGCCACACTTTCGTTTAGAAATTGTCATGCCTGTAGCAAAGATGGCAGAGCAAGATGTTCACATTTCAGCAGTTCAAGTTCCCAGGCTAGTACACCTGCTTAAAGCACCGTGGCAGATGTGTTTGCACAAATTTATGGGCACATGTATACAGTTCATTCTTCCACCTTGACTGTGCAATAGAAGCATGTAGCAGGGAGGTCAAGCAAGCCACTGGGAATGGCAGCATCTCAAAACCTGCCCCTCAATCTTTGAAGCATATCTTGAGCTACCTGATCTAGTGGAGGAGGCCCTGCTCATGGCAGCGGGCTTGAACTAGATGACCTTTAAGGTCCTTTCCAGCCCAAACAATTCTATGATTCTATGACAGGACTCTTACAATGATCATGTCATAGGTACTGTTTCTTGACATACAGGAACAGAGTACCCTGTTGGTCAGCCTCGTCTGTATGCAGCAGACAGAAACGTAATTCATATTTAGCTTACTCTTGGAGCAGATAAATCAGGATGCCATTCTTCATGCCTTCAGTAGGAAGAATGTGAACTTCATTTGCCTTAACAAGGAGGGAATAGGACTCTCCGTTACAGGGCTACTAGGTTACTAGTACTTGAATCTCAGCACTAGATTAGCACAGGCAGTATTATAAGCATTTCTGCAGAAAACTCTACATGTGTCCTTCTACGCGCTTGTACTTTCTTCTATACTTGAGAATTCAGCCACTGGCCTCTCTGCTAGACATGCCCCGTGGGACAGAGCAGCTGTTGGCAATGATCATTCTTGCCTCAGGCTACGGTACAAGCGCACCAAGTTCTGGCTCAGGTTAAAGCAGGTCCCGTGGTTTTCTCCTCCTCCTACCTGAACTTCTGAGGCAGAAATGGAGGATGGGTGGGAAATGGCTGCTTGTGGTTTTGACCTGCAGCTCACCCAAGATGAGTTCTGTGCCTTAGATCCACTTAAAGCACAGTGTTTGGTTTCTTGGCACTCTTGAAACACACAGCTGGTTACTAAAAAAAGCCCAAACCTCTTTTTTTCGCCAGGTGCAACCTGTCATAGGAAAAATGTGAAGTTACACCACAGACAGCGCAGAACCCAGACAAAAGGAGCGGTATGGGAGTCGCAGAGAGCAATGCAGGAAGCCCATAATGCCCGTTATTTTCAGAGATGGGCAGGAGACCTCGCGCAGGCTTTCGAAGGTGTCGGAGAGGCCTCTCCGCCACGCAGCCCACAGCTGCTGTGGCGGGAAGCTGAGGGAGGGAAGGGAGGAAGAGGCGGCCGCCCCGAGCCCTGCCCCGGCCCCGCCACAGCGCCCTCTAGCGGCAACAACTGCAGCACCGCCCCGGCGCGTGAGGGCGAATAACCGCCCGCCCCCGCCCGCCAAGGGGCGGAGCCACCCGCTTATTTAAATAACCGGCGGCTCATTTGCATGCCGCCAAGATGGCCGGCCCCGGGATTGGCCGGCTCCGAGGCAGCCCCCCACTGCCGGCCACGGTGCCCACGGAGGGGGCGGGGTCAGCGGAGAAAGGGGAGGGGACGCGCGGCTTATTTGCATAACGGCCTGGCGCGTGCGACGGGGGGGAGGTGCCGTCGGTGCCTGCAGCGGGTTCCGATTTTGAATCAACGGCGGCAGCACCGGGCAGGCGGGGACGGCGGCGGCCGCCGAGCGCTGAGGCAGGAGCTACCG
>VZZY01011577.1:56330-72472 GCA_013400335.1 Eurystomus gularis
CCCCCAGCCTGTGCGGTTTGTTGCAGTGTGGCAAAGAGGGAGGTGCTTTGCTGTTTAAATGTTCTATCTGCTGCTGTGTTGTCAACGAGTGGCTGGTCTTGAGTGCACGTTGCAGCCATCTTAATCACATTTTCAGTGCAGCTCAGACAGTGCAGTTTCAAAATGGCTGCCAAAGGGCTCTTCATTGCAGCAGCTTAGCTTGACTGCATGCAAATGAGCAGAGCTGTTGCCATCACATGCTCCAGACTTTAGAGGTAAGCACCAGCTCTGCTTTGCTGAGAAACTGTTTCAAACTGGTAGACAAAATTAACTCATTCTGAGCTGTATAAAATATCTTAAAATACTGTCTTTTTATTGTCAACAGGAGGGTGTTTTTTGGTGGGTGGGGTTTTTTTGTTTGTTTGATGTCTGTTTTCTTTTTCTTCTTACTTTGCTTTTTTTGGCTTTGTTTTTTCCCTCCCCTCTCTCATGGAATTAACAGACCTCTCCTTTTTCAGGGTAGACTGGGTGGGACAGGAGAGGTCAAAGGTCATACCCATATGTCTTGCTAATAACATGATTTCATTTTGGCTTACTTCCTGTCAAGGCCAGAAAAGATCTCACTTCATGCTGTCCTTTTGAAAAAGCTTGCCTCATGGTTTAACTAAAACAAAGCTTTTATAAACTTCATTAATTTTTTGTAACCACATGGTTAGATTTGTATTTGATTATCATATTTTCAACATGTAACTTTTTCCAGCGGTAGGTAAGAACTACAAAACTTGCAGAAATGCATTGGAATAGCAATGACTATGTAAATGTTAACTATTTTACAGGTAGCAGTTACTTGCTACTCAAGAGTAACACTACTATAAATTCTGCAGAACTACTACAAATGATAGTATGAAAGTTTCATGGTAAATTATTATTTTAGTTCTTTTGTATAACTTAATGGAAATCTTGAGTTTCATAGTGTTGGTGGTTTCACATGGCCTAGTCGTTCTCTGTGCGTTACTGGTTGGTGGCCTAGCCATCTGTCATGCTCATTAACTCATTAAAAGGTAGTTGGTACGTGTCAGTGTCCAGGGACATGAAGTGGGAGAAAAGCAGCACTCAACTTTTTTCCATTGAGGAGGGGGAGAACAGAAAAGGAGGAGAAAGATGTTTGTCCTTGTGATTCACTTATTTTCTTGTCTCGTGTCTATCTCAAATACCTGGTTAAAGTCTTTATGAGGTATTAAGCTGGATGTGATTTAATCTGAGAGTAATTAAATACAGAGTTACTTGAAGTTCTCCAAAAACTTATCAGGATCAGCAGAAGCTGGTTAACTCAGCCCTGGATAGCTGTAGTTCCTAGTATATTCTTGTCCAGAGTTGAACTTGGTGCTAAGGATGTGAAAGTCAGTACTAAACACCTAAAAATTTAGTCCTTCCTCAATATTTTTTCACATTATTTAGATGCTTTTAGCATAGTCTGTAACAAAGCTCTTGGTGGTTAAATTAGTTCTTAACTGCCCATTCCCATAAATGTTCTTCTATAGTTGATGACAATAGACCATTTATATTGGGGAGATAGTGGCTCACCAGGTTCTTGGAAGATGTGGTTTCCCATGTTTACCATGTGGAGTTGATAGGAAGAAATAAATAAAAAATCAGTAAAATACGGGATTTTAAGTCCTGGTTGATTGCTGACTTCAGCTAACTGTATATTTGTAAGTAACTGGTCATAGGATTTTCCTGCTTTGGAACAAAAGATGAGTGACAGGAATAATGCGAATGTGTGGTCACAAGTGATGATGAAATGCAGGCAGGTAGGTAGTTTTATTACTTTATTGCTAGTGGAATTTTGTTTAGTGGATTTGACTTAAGGCAGATTTTAGTTCATAGTGGCTTTTCTTGATTGGGTAACATAGTTAAGATCCTGAGAACACTTGGGCACTTTAAAATGTCTGAGAACTCAGACAACACCTACCTTGATAAAATACAAAGTTTTGCCATACGTTCATCTCATCTAATGAATGCAGATTAATAATGTAGTGAGATTTCCTTCTTTCCATCCTCTAAACAATATTATTTCTGGTTTTGTGCAAGAGTCAAGTCATCCTGACCCCAGTTTTATAAATGATTACTGAGGTTTGTGTTTGTGCGGATTTAGTTAGTTATTGTTGGTAATTCCAGATGTTAATAAATCGTATTGTTCAAAGTGAGCAGAAACAGTTCATTCTTTATAATGTGATCACCAAACTCCTACATTGTAATCATTGAAGGGAATGGAATTATATGTCTAAAACATACTTTATCATACACATCCTGTGGTGGTTTTGTTGTTGGGTTTTTGTTTTGGGGGTTTTTGGTTGGGTTTTTGTGGGGTTTTTTGCCTTCTTTTTTATAAAGGAGCATACAAAAATGCTATAAAACAGTAGGCATAAAAATTGTGCTGTTGGTTCTGTTTGTTAACTCCCTCTTTAATGGGAACATGAAAAGTAGCATATTTTTGGACATTCACTGTAAGGAGTGTTTCTTCACATGTACTACATTTTGAGTAAAATACTGTACATTCACACCATGTCTTCCATACAGTCCTTTCTGTGCTGCCTGTTTCTTTTTTCTGTGAGCTGAGTAAGCTTACTCCCTTTTTACAGAAAAGGTGTGGAGAGATTGCTAGAGACCAGAGGAAAGCTCTTGTCTCGGTGTCTTCCCTTCCTTTTGGTTTTGGTTTACTTAGCTCTTTAACAGGTCGTTTTGAAAACAGTATTGTTCCTCTAAGTGCTGTACAAAATGACTGGCCCAGCAAGGGTTGTTGTATGGGTGGGTGGTGTGGTTTGCAGGGGGGGGAGGGGGGTGCTGGGATTTATTTTGGGCTTTGGTTGGTTGGGATTTTTTGCTTTTGTTGATTTTCTTTTCCCCTTCCTAAAGTGGGTGCTGGAATGCATAAAGTATGGTAGATTTTGAAACCTGTGTTGCATGGAACACATCCCTGTTTCCAGAAATCCAGGTGCACTGTAATGCTTGCTGCACAGTAGTAGTGGTAGCTGCCAGCATGATCTCTTCTCTATTAATGCCTCCCATGGTGTTAATAATTTGTTTTTTGATAGTCAAAGAAAATGAAAACCACCAATTTACCTGCATGGGAACAAGGCACTTAAGTGGATGCTAAAAAAGTTTTTATTAAATATATAAATTAGATGTTCATTATTTGAATTAAAAATACTTGTGTTTAATGAATTAATGACTTCAACTGAATTGATCGCTATTCATTTTTAATGCAAGATGCATTGTCAGCCTCTGCTCAGTGTTCTTCTGTCTGCCTTTTCTCCACTTGAGACCTACTGCATTCTAGAACAATCAGCTTTGTACTGCTTATAGGTAATGTTCAAGGACAGGCTTTCAGAAGTAAATAAATTGCTAAGAGGATGGCAGTCTTAAATACACATGACTTTCCAAGAGAAATACCCAAGAATTGTTTATTCTAAAGGAGCGTATAGATTGACTTTTTTTAATTCATTTTTTTTGCAAATAGTGTATTTGATGTTGCGAAAATGATTCTACTTTATTTTCATTTGTGCTCCAACTGTTGGATAGCTTTTCATTATTAAATCATACTTGCTTGGAACCATTCTAATATGGCTTGATTATTTTTTATGTTCCTCTTAAAACTCAGAATTGTATCAATTTACACAGCTGCATCTTCTATTTTGGTAGATATTTTGGGAGCAAGTAATTTCAGGCAGGATTTGAAACAAAACTGGAACGGACTGCGGAATTAAGGCAACGTTGTTTGATGAATACAAATCACTTTTAAACAGCTGACTTGTTTGGTTCTTTAGGTAGTAGAAAAATGGTTACCAAGCACAGAACTGTTTTGATTCTTAAATACTTAATCATGTTATGGCTATTATTAAGTAGTTGAATTGGATCTTTATTTTTAGCTGTAGACTTCATTTAAGGTTTTCTCAGGAATGTATTATCTGCAAGGGAATTATGAGTAAGGCAAATGTTTCCTTTTTCCTGCATCGTATTGAGTTGCAGGTTAAGATCTGTCAGCTTTTCAGTATTTGTACAGTGAATGACAAAATTCAAAAAATTTAAGTGAGCAAAATGTGGGGTTTTTTAAGTTGCTAAGGAGTCAAACTGAGTATTCGCCCTTTCTAAAAGAACAGGAGTACAACATTAGACTCTGGTACTGCCTGGAAGTTGCCTGTTTTAGACACTTTTTGACTGCTTTTCCACAGCAGAAAAATGGATACAACTATGTCAGCCCTCTCCTGCCCCCCCAACCCCCCCCACCCCTTTCCCTTTCCTGTCTTCCCTGCTCCTGCTGCAAAATGGCTTGAAATAAACTACCCTGGCTAAGGTAATGGGTTGATAGATGATTCTCTACTTCAGAACTTCAGAAATGTACATCACTTTCTGTGCTTTTCAGAGACCACTGTGAGAAAACCTGGGAAGTACCAAAGTTCTGGCTTCCATTAATAAATCGTTCTGTTTTATGCTTTGGAGAAAAGTCGAAGGGGAAGGGATGTTTTGGACTCTGTATGTTGCCTATAGAAGCTCCAGGGCCTTTCTTTGTTTTGCTCTGTGGTGGGTGGTTTTTTTTTGGGTTGTTTGTGTTGTGTTTGTTGGTTTTGGTTGTTTTTTTTTTTAATCAAGCTACTTGTGACATTTCATAATGCATTGGGTTTTTTAAATTGTAGACAAATTTTGTCAATGAAATATATCTAAAATTGTCTGAATTAGGCAAATCATTCTGTGGCAGACTTCACTATACCTTTATCTTCTGAGATGAATCAGCCAACATTTAAAATCTGAGGATGTTGTCTTTGACACATATCAGTTGAAACCGTACAGCTAATTGTAGTTATTTCAAACGCAACTGACCTCACTGCTTTTGACTGTAACATCTGCTCTTTAAGGTTGCTTCTGATGAGGGACTATAAAATTGTGTGCATGTTGGAGTAAGAGTTCTGCTACCTGGGTTTGAGAAGGCAAAGTCATAAAAGCTCTCGGGCATTCCTGCTGACTGCATGCTCACCCTGCGACAGGCAGGCAGCCATTTTGGCTTTTTCTGTAGTGGCTGTCAGGGGAGAATGTAATTGAGTATGCTGTGGTTTATTATCCCAGGTTAGACTCTTGTGTTTAAAAAAACAAAAAAACAAACAAAAACAACACAACAAAAAACCCCACAAATAAAACAACAGAACCCCACCATGCCCCCAACACANTGCTAGTTCTTAGGGGTGGGTCAGGTCTGTAGGTGACAGGCAGAAGTTGCTGCCATTGCTTTGGCGCTCGGCAAAAGCCCTCTGGTTACTTCAGCTCACCTGAGCTCAGGCTGTGCCCTGTGTAACTGAGCTGGTGCATTTCTACCTGCTGAACTAATTGCTCCTCCTCTCCATAAAAACACTTGGCGTTTGAAAACAGGCTTTATAACTAGTGGTGTGAGAGGCAAGAAGCCGAAGAGAAAAGGGAGGGTGCAGCTGAGGAGCAGGGGTGACTCCCTGGAAGGTTCTGGAAGCGAGGTGGTGCCACCCCCAGAAAGAGAGCTCGCCCCCGGGGCTGCTGGCAAGTTCTGGCTGGGACTGCCCTGAGCGGGCTGGAGCCGGGCACGGAAAATGCTCCATGTAAAAGGCTCTTACTTTGCAGTGTCTGTTTTACTGTGATGAGAATCATGCTGGTATTTGAGAATTATTTTGGTATTTGTGCACAAGAGTGTACAGCTTGGGGGGTGCGGTGGCTGTATGTGGGAAACATGGGGTTTTTCTGATTTGCTTTTTTTAAAGCAGTATTGGTGCCCTTTATTTTTAAACTCAGAGGCTGTTCATCTGATTTATTCAGCAAATGACAACAGCATCACTGAAAGATGTGTTCTGCGCAGCTTCAATGTGCTAACATACACAAATCTATCTGAAACTAAGAAATCAGAAGATACACGTGACGTAAAAGAAGAGCAATAGTAGATCACCTATATAGGTAATGACTGTCATTTTAATGTGACAGTCATTCTGGAAAAATAATTGTTTTTCCCTTACACATCACTTTAGGCTTTTGGATGCAACAGCTGAGGATGAATTGTAACAACCAGTGAAGAGTAATTTGCATTACCAAATACTTTCAGACAGAAAATCGGGATCTTTTTGACATTACTGATGTGCTATGCTCAAATAACCTAGAACCAGCCGTACAGTAAGTTATGCTCACAGTGGAAAAGGGGACATAAACAGTACTTTGACTGTCTATAGCCTTGACACTGTTGGCATGCTAAAGAGGAACAGAAGGAGGGAATTAGAGTGAAAAGCAGGCTCCTCTGGTCCTGAGGGGCTCTGCCTTTGCCTTGCTAAAATCGACAAGCCTCACTGTCTGTCACTCTCCTTTTCCACTCAGTGGTGTCAGGCTTCAACTACCACAGTGTTGCTAGATGTGTAGCTAGCCAAACACTCCTGGATTTAAGTTGATTTTTATTTAGGGTTTCACAAGGTCATGTTTATAGTTAGTATAATAAATAGGAAGTTTATTTGCATTGAGTTGTTTCATGCTTGAAGAGTTTCTCACAAGGCAGTAAATGAAGGGAAAAAGGTATTAGCGAATGTTTCATCCTTTACAAACACACACTTAATAGTAAGCAAAGCCTAGCTGTTTTTTTCCCCAGAAAAGTTACTTAAAGCATTTGTAAAATGTAATTAAATTACTGATTAATAAATGAATTTTATAAATAAATAAATTTCCCTTGACTGGAAGGAAAAAGATAAGAAATTAACTATTTGAAGTCAGATTGAGGCTGAAATCCAAGCTTCTGCCTCTACTTGTCACTGTACCTTTTAGGTACGTGGAAAGATAAAGTCCACAGCTCTGGATAGGGCAATTTTTCTTCATCTGCCTAATGAAGAAAAATTAAATGTGAAGTGGAAACAGCAGTTTAAATGGCTAGACCTGTCAGCATTAGGTTAAAAATGGATTTTTCCCTACTTACAGCTGATATTTGTTATTGGTAGGCTGCAAAATATTGGAAATACAGTTTAAGAAAAGCTGGTTGCTGAGCGTTGAGCAGAACTGAAAAAATGAGTGTTTGAATTACTACCGAGTGCTCACCAGAATGGCTGTGAACAGTGCAGCCTGTGACATCCTCCTAGGAACAGGCTTCAAGGTGGAATTTCTTTTGCAGAGACTATTGTCAGATTTCGTTTATATGAACAGTAAGAGCAGCACTTGACTTTTGACATTACTCTGGATTACTAGTAAGGAAATGACGATATATTCTAGAACCCATAGTAGTCGGGGGTGGGGGGGGGTGTGGAGGCTGCACTCAGCAATATCCTGCTGCAATTTAGTCTTGAAATGAGGCCCCCTTTATGTAAATTTTTACTGGCGCCAGCTAGCTGTAACTGCAGCCGGCTCCTGCCAGCGGCACCTAACATGTGGCATGGATTTCTCCTGGGCACGGAGCACAGGAGCATGCTGCTTTCTGGACCGAAAGAGCCACACCGATGAATGTGAAAATATACACAAAGGAACACAGGTGTAATTAGATCGACATTTCCTTAGGATTTTCGCTTATTAGCAGCTTTTTTTTTTTTTTTTTTTTTTTTAGTGTGCTGTCTTGCATTGTGCTGTAATAAATTCATGCCTGTTGGTACGACTGTGTGGTATGTGGGAGGTACTTCACTGCACATAGTTGCTGCAGTGCTAATAGTTGGCAGCACAGAAGGCAGTGCAGAGTTGGACTGGAGGCTTTTGCAGTTGCAACGTTCCCTTGGAGGCTGTGGCATGCTTAGGCAGCTGCAGGGGCACCCCTCACACCTTCAGCTACTTGTGTGGGGAAGTGGGAGTTCCAGCAGGTTTTAACAAGCCAGATGTAGGCTGCTAGCCCAGAGGTACAACAGTATAGCTCAGGCTGGCTAAAAAATAGTGCTCATGCTGCTGTGTAAACAAAACAAGGTCTTAGTCTCAAGATGGCTGACCTGGAAGTCTACTTGTAGCTCGTGATCCTCATGCAAATGAGCTACATGTCAGTGGCTTACTCAGAGGAGGAAGCTCATTTTGCACATGCCAGGTAAGAGAAGCAACTCGGGTTTCTGCATTAATGTTTAAGAGGCCTTTGAAGTTAATTTTTTTCACTTAGGTGCCCATCCCCCACTTTGGCATAATGCCAGGAATTAAATATAAGAGGCGTTTTCTGGAAAGCCCGGAAGTCATTTGTTCGTGCCGTAATTATTTTTGGGTCGTTGTTGTTACAGTGAATGTTAACAAGAAATTATTGTAAAATATTCACTTAAGTAAAACTGAAGACTTAAAAAAAAAAAATATTAGAAATTAGTGTATGTGGCTTTTGCTGCTAATGTGACTGTTTTTGTTTGGTTCAAATCTCTACTGTTTTGCTACTGTGTTATTTTTGTCTCCATAGAGACACTAGTTGATGCATATGGAGGTTTAGCAATACTATGAGCTTGCGCCTGAAAAGGGTGCAGAATTAAGGTTGAATCCACTAGTGGTGGTTTTCTGGCTTCATGGTATTATGAAGCAACTTCATTTTCATGGTTGTAGTTTGAATTTTCTTCTGAGATGGCAAAGCTGTTAAAAGTATTGGATACTGAACTGTTGTCCATGTATCTTTTAGTATAAATGCACATTCTCAAGTGCATTTATGTAAATTTTAAAAAGGTGTATTTGTAAATAGGGAAACGCATCAGAATATTCTACATATCTGATCTTCCTCCTCAGAAGGCAATAAGCCTGCCTTAGAGCAGCAAATTTTAACAAAGCGACAGTATTGCTAATTACATAATATACTGTTTTGTGGCTATGCATGCAGTGCACAAAATGACTGCATGGGGAAGATGCGCTAGTTCTGCACAAGTGTATTTGCTTCTCATTTACGAGTCAAAGTTGTGACAGTGTGGGAGACTGGAAAAGGGAGATAGTAAATGAAATTTACTGGATCTGGGAAGTCTCTGAGATAGAGAAAAGAGATAATTGGAGATGCATAAACAGGCCAAAGAAAACACGGTCTCTTAATGGTACACAGCAGCTCAAAATGGGGATGAGGAACTGGCAGTAGACAGGCCTGGTCTGGTTAAAGGAAAAATGAGATTAATTTAAGAGAATGAAACTAAAAAGGTAGAAGGGCAAAATAGGCAGGTAGATTATTTGAGCTTAAAAAGGTAGTGATAGGGACTAAAAGTATTGGAGCCATTCTGAAGTGGATTGTGAACTGAGGCCAATAGACATGTCAATATGCTAGGAAAGAGAGCTAGAACTGGTTGATGCTGAGGAGAGGGGAATTTAATGCTAATAAAGAAGGGCATACTTCTGCATTGATGTGGTAGTATGAAATGCCATGTGGCAACAACATGGACCAAATGAGCCCTTTTTTGTATGTATCTCATTCACTTTCAAACCTTTTGATAGCTTTTTTTAGTGGTAACTCTTAAGATATGATATGAGGCTCAATTTTGCTTGTCATTTAGAAGTCTGAGTATATGCGCATCCAGACTAAAGAGAGTACAGAAATGGGGGGGGTGCGGGGGGTGCATGCGTGTGAGAAAGTCTGTAAATAGGTATGTGGTGGATTTCCCCAAATAAATTACATTAGAAATTGCAGTTAACAACTGCAAAGCTTGTCCATAAAGGACAAATTCTTTTAAAATCGGTCTTACCTTTATTGCAATGTGAAGGAAGCAATTCAAGGCCCCACCCTCCTTTTCTGTAAAGGGTGTGAGGATGGTAGCAGAGAAATAGCATTCATTGAGTAAGGATTGAAAATACAGAAAACTGATTAAAAGAAACAAAACATTCCTGAGAGAGAACCTTGACTGGTAAAGCAAAGGATATAACGAAGATGAGACTGTTAGAATTATTTCTCAATTTTTGACGGTAATGTGGGTGACAATGATAACATGGTTCATAGTGAAAGAGAAAAGGCAGGTGACAGTAAATATTTAGGGTTTTTTTTAGATAGAAGTGAGATTATATTATAACATTTGGCAGGTGACTTAAGCACTTAAAATCTTGTAGTTACAAGGAAGCTACTAAAGAGGCCATAATAAACATTTCTTTACAAAGGCTGTAAGCAGGTATTTGTAATCTGTGCCCAGGAATTCTAAAGTAATTGGCCAAGAATATCTCTTTTCTGAGGTGTTCCCCTCAGTAACTTAAAATACAAAGGAAATTCCAGAAGGTCTTGAAGACTTCTTATTTTAAAAGGTCAAGCAGGATGACCTAAATAATTATTTAGCCTCACATCAATGTGGTTGAAAAATAATGGAGGGACAACTGAGGGATTCCGTAAACATGAAGGAATATTATTAGAATTAATGCTGAGGTGATTTAATGAAAATAAAACTTTAATTTCAAAAATCAGAATAATTTGTTTTAGAACAAGGTTCTTTGGTATAAATACCCAATATGCATAATACATTTATTGGCATTTCTTTCTGGTTTCAGCAAATGAATGATTAAAGGCATCTAACAGTCTGATGAGACTAGAGATGGTTCCTTTTGTTGTCATGCTTTACAATGTCTTCTATAATTACAGCAGTTTGATATTCTTCACCAGACAGGTTGAAGTGATTCTGGGTACTTCTGTTGTTTCCCCCAGCCACCTGCCTTCTGAAAGGACAGTGGACAAGGCTTAATCTCCATGTGGCAAAACTTGTAACTGTTGAATGAAAACCTGTATGGGCAAGAAAAGTGAAATACCTACCAGTATTCCGTCATCCTGGTGGTGTGTAGTCAGTGACCTTATCTTCTTTTTATTTACAGTTTTATTTCTCATTTATTGTGGGTCTTTTTCTTAATTTGTGGTCAGACCTGCCCTAAAATTTAACATAATGTGTCCTTTTGCACTTAAATCTGCTTTGTTTGTTGGTTGTTTAGTGTGTGTCTTTTTAATCAGAGAACAATGTTTAAAGCTGTGAACAGTGCAACTTTTATGCAGCCTTCTTTTAGAACTTCAGTGACTTTAGTCAGTCACAAGCATAGCTATCAGTTGGGGTATAGCCCTGCGCTCTGTATGTGTGTGTTGGGGGTGGGAGAAAAGGTCCTTTGCGTTCTTCGTCAGCAACCTCATAGAGGAAATGGTGAAGTCTTGTTCAACTGTTCTGAAAAGATCGGAAATCTACATAGGAAAGATCAGCTAATCTTATCCTGCAAACAATGAATTATTGCCTTTACTAAAATTAGTTACACTTACGAAGTTTTGCAGTTTTAATTAAGGTAGAGTATCTCCAACTTCTAGTGCATGCAGTTGGTTTCATTGTGGTGCCACAAAGGGGAAATTATGAAGCTCTGTCATGCCTGGATTTGCTATCACAAAATGTGATGGAAGAAAATTCTGAACGTGCTGTATGTAGCCCAAGATTTTGTGCTGACTGTCCTAATGACATCAATTACATGTTTGACAGCAGCAGGGAGAATGAAACTAATGTCTCCTGAGCTAGTTGTCAAAGTGAGAAGGCTGCAGAATTGCACCTGCTTTCTTTTGTCTAGAATAAATTGTCATGTATGCCAGTACAAGAGCTGTATGTGTGTTCCAGGAAGTGCTGCTGGCAGTATAAAGCAAACTTTGTTAATAACTTGTATTCCCCAAGCTAGGAAATTATCAGTAAACTCAACAATTGAAGAGGGGCGTTGCAAAACCAAGTCCAAGACTGTTCACGTGACACAGAAGATCCAGCTATCATAGGAACTATCAAAGCTCAAATGTTAGAAATTAACTGTAGTGCCACTTAAAGTAGATGATGCAGGCTATCAGTTTGTTTGGACATTGCTGTGATTATTTCTAACCTAGTATGGGAGGTGAGCTTCCTCTAGGGGGAAGGCTTTGCTTCCATCTTCTAAAGAGAAGTGGTTGTTTCTAACAAAGAACTAGCACTCATTTAACAAGGATACTGAAACAACAGCCTACAGAGTAATGAAAGCACTTTAATGAATGCAAACTTGATAAAAGACTGGCTGATCCTTGAGCTGGGGAAAGTTGACATTATTTATCCCTTAATAGCTACAGTGCTGTTTGCTCATATGTAAAATCTGACCAGGTTTTAATCTCTAAGCACAGTTGTGGTTTTTTTCCATATCAAGTCTGTTAATGAAAGCAGCATGTATCCCTATCCCTGACTCATTAGTTCATCTTTGCTGCTGACTTTGCCTAGAGGAAGATGGAAGCACTTTGGTGATCGCTACTCTACTTATGGCAAAATGGAAAAGAAACTTTTCTTCCCAAACAATTGTGATATTTATCTATTCCATTCAAGTGCAGTGTGTGTAGTACTTTGAAAATTGTTGACAGGATCTTTTCATGCACTGAAGGATTGCTGTGATACTGCTGTAGCTTCTGCGTCATTTCATAAGGGCATAGTACTGTTAGCAGCAGCCTTCTCTTTGAGAATTATGCACTTTGAAAACAAGGTGGAAATTCTCAGGATTCATTGACTATTAAAAGAAACCCCCAAACGTTAGTACCTGTGCTCAAACTTCTAGCTTCACTCAATTCTGAGCAACAGTGTCAGCTTACAGTTACTTGAGTTTTGAGAAGAAACCATTTGGGTGTCCAGTGCCACTGTCATGATCATCAAGAAGCCTGGTCCACACAAAGCATCTGCACAGGTGCTGAAGTCACAGCGAACCTGAGTCAATACTATGAACCTGAACCCCCAATACTAGTCATGTTAAGATGCAGAATCTAGTACTTTGGAACTTTGGTATAGGTGGACTAGGTCTATCCAAACCCACAATAACCACGTGTAATTCTAAAGTTATCAGGCATCTCTAACATGAAGGACCAAATGCATAAAATGGCAGCATCTACTTCCCAGACCTCTTTTGCATTGTGCTGTGCCATTTGACTAATTGAAGACCTTTATATGCAAATGTACTGTGGTCTGGATGTAATGTCAGGAGATTTCACTAAACCTCTGGGCACCAGTTGTGGGAGTGAGAAGGTTTCTGTGGACATCAAAATAAGCATATACTTTCAAAGCTTTATAGCTTGCTAAAAGAATTGCTTCTTGATTTGGAATACAGTGTAAGTTCTAAGGAATAGACTTGGTTTTGATATAAAGCATTTTCAAATTGAAGATAACTTATAGCTGGATTTCAGTCTTCCTGTTTACGATTCACAAGTAGATTGTCATATTCTGACAGACAGCTTATTTTCTCGCTACCTTTCAAGCAGGTTTTTTATTTGATGAATCATCTTCATTACTGTGCATCAAATCACTTGTTTGGGAGATCAGTCACCAGGTTAAAAGTGTTACATACTTTGAAATACATAGTTGGAAGTGTGATGTTCCAGATGAGTGGTTTCTCAAGGTCCATCAAGAAGTGGCATGATTCTTTTAAAGAAAATTTTATTAGAAACATCATTAAATTCCTTAATTTTATTTTTGAAAGGTAGGGGACTTTGACACCTCCAAGTTCTTAATGCAGAGTCTTTTTCTAAGTTCTTCTGAGCTACCATTGTAGAAATCAGATGGAACAAAACTGTAGTGGTGATGTTTCTCAGTCATGTAATAGAACTTGGCATATGAGAATCCCTGTTCATTACTAGTTGTTTCCCTGCAAAACTGGGCCAGGCTTTTATTTGAGTCAGAATCTGGAAATTGTACTGATTAGCTGAAGAGCTCTTCATTTGTCCTTTTTAGAGGTTAAATAAGCCTTCCTCTATGTAGAATATAACATTTTAATTTATAACTGTTACTGAACTAGTACAGCCCATGGTACCCTTTGGTGAAGCACAAGGATAATTTTGAATTGGACTTTGCTTTTGATGTGTTAAACCTGTGAGGAAGACTTATATTTTAGGGGTTTGAGTGTCTTAAAAGTTTGCCATGAATTATTGGTTTTATTATATGGCTTAGGTAGTCCCCAAGAGACTTCCTCTACAGCAGCCAAACCATTGTTGGTAGCTTGGAGAAAGAAAGGAGGTATTTTCTGGCGGCGTCCTACAGTCCTGGAATTAAGCATCACTTAGTTTTTCAGGATAGGATTCACTTCACAGGCAGTGGTCATCTGGAGCCATTTTAGATCCTCTAGGATGTGACTTCTGTATGTCAGCTGTGATTCCAGAAGGGCACCAGTCTCCCCTAGGTCTTGTGTTATGTCTGCTAGCTTCAGGCAGGTTCTAGAGTGTCAAAACCAGCACTAGTTGCCTGTGCTTAGGCTACTGAGTCTCATCATGTGTGTTCCTAAATTCCTTGAACTTTACATTTACCACAGCTTTCTGTAACTTCTGTCTTTGCACCCTACTGTCCTTCAAGTTGGAAGGTCTAAGCACCTCAGAACTTATCTGGTAAAACATAGCATAATACTTTCCTTAAACTAAGATGCTCATGTTTGGATAATGGAGCACAAGTAGTTTCATCTTTCCTCATCAAATACACCACTTTCTCTGTTCTGTGCTCTCATAAGTTTGAATGATTTGATATAGGAAATGAGTTCTAGAAGCACTGTCTAAAATTTTTGGTGATTGATATTTTCTGGAAACTGTTTTCATAGGAGAAGCATTCTAAGCAAAAATGCTGAAACACTTAAATACATGTCTTTTTTTTTTTCTTTGGTTATTTGGGGGTTTTGGTCATGTTTATTTCGGTATCACTGTGAAAAAAAGACTGCACAAACAGTGGCATTGGGAATGAGCTTGTAACTTGTGTAATTTCCTTAGCAGTGAATTTATTAATGAAAACTTCCTCTCTTCAAAATGAATTCAATATCTGGATAACATTCTTAAATAATAGGAAAGTCCTTTACTGGGTAAAATATGTCCTGCAGAGTGTTATAATGGCCTTAAGATGAAGAATTAAACCCAGGATATTCAGAATCAGTGTTAAGCTTCACAGAAAATCATGCCACATCATAGGAATTCATAATTTGACAGTCATCTAACATTACCTTTTCCCTCAAATAATATCATGTAATCTTACAAGAAAAGCATTTTGGGTGGTCTTGTTCCAAAATCGCATAATATGTATTTTCAGATGTATTTAAAATCTTTCTCTCATTCTTTATTTTACTTGCAAAGCAGTGGTTTAATATGAAGCATAGATTTTAAGATTGAAATACATTCCGTATCCATTGTGAACTTGAAATGCATTGTTATCTTAAAGCATAAACTGGATAAAAGCTGCCTTTTCAAAACAAATATATTTGCTTTTGTATTTACTTACATGTGTTACTGAGTCTTTTACTTGTATATACTGATGAGCTGAAGCTTTTTTCCTAAGAAAATGTGAGAGGCAAGACTCTTCTGGATCACTTTGTCACAACTCCTGACTTTTGGCAGTAGAATTTACAGAAGAAGACTCAGCTCTGCATCCCGCTTCGCAGTCAAGGAAAAGTGAAGCAGGAGATAATGCTGATTTGACAGGGCTTCATTGTTTAAATTAAAATGGAAACAAGATCATTTTCAGCACCAGTCTGGTGTTTTATTCTCCGGGTCATAGTATCATCCTCCTTCATGATTTTTCATGCATATGCATGCGCGCACACACACACAAACCACATGTGCACTGTGGGTAGAAAACCAGTATTGGAATAATCCCAGAATTTTACTTTGGGCTTGTCCCCACACACACAGTTTTGTGTGATTTTGAAAAACAGTCATTTGGTGACTTTTTCTGGCCAAAGCCATGTGTACCCATAGCGACACATGTTGTCCTGCCAGCAAACAGACCAGCCTTGCCCTGAAACTCCAGTTGTTCAGCAAGACATAAAAGAATTTTTTGCTACAACATTCTTATCCCAAAGACTTCTGTTTTGTGTTTTCCTGGTTTTGGGCTGGTTTTTTTTGGTGCTGTTAGTTCTCTGCTTTTACGAACTGGTTCATCTTTGCTAGTGAAGTTCTCTTGGCATATGGTGACTTTGGAATCTCCAGACCTTTGGCCTTTGCTGTACGTGGATCTAGTGTTAATCTTCACACATCCACTCGGACTGACTAATGTTGAGAATGTATCTGACTCTACTCAGAGCCGAATTAGTATGTGTGCTGCCTACTTCATCTCACCTTCACTACCTGGATAACCTGGAAGATTATGAAATTTGCAGTATTGTGGACCTCTGTGAGAAATAAAAGCCCTTCCTATGGAACCTCAGATTTGAAGTAGTCTTTAACAGAAAAGCTGAAAAAGCCACACCTTCAAAAGCAGAGAGCACTCTCCAGAACAAGAGGATCTCCA
>VZZY01011578.1:0-29749 GCA_013400335.1 Eurystomus gularis
ATTAATTTCTCAGCTCAAAATTCATATGAAATATGCATTATGCTACCCAGATGCTGCTGGCTTTATGCACTTACATCATAAAAATCTAGTAAAGAGCATCCTCATGGAAACAGATGCGAGACAGATTAGCAGGGCGTTCTGCAGTTGTTAGTAAGGAAAGAAAGGTAACTGTTCTAGTACCTATTGTAGTCTGTACCTAAAGGCTTTATTTCCTGTGTGGGAATACAAGATGGGAAGTGATTTCTAGCACATTTGTAGCCATTACAACTGAGGAACAGTCACTTCTACCTGTAAATATAATGCTGACCATATCACCTGTCAGAATAGGATGTACAAAGGAAAGTCCGTATTAAAAAATCCTTAATGTCAAGACATAGATAAATTTAAATACTGTAGACTGTGGCACTCTTCCCAGAGTGTTGCAGGAGATCAGTGATAAGAACAGGGCATTAGACAGAACAGGACTTATACAAAGGCATGCTTTTTTATCCAGAATCCGAGAAAATGCAGAAGTAGCCACAGGTTTCCTCAGTTTTGGTTTCTGTCCCTGAATCTTCTAATGACAAGTGTGTTTACCAGGCTTTCAAAGCAAAGCTAATGCAAAGCAGTATTTTGATATATGAACAAAATCTAATAGCCAGAGGTGTCAATTATGTTATTAAAACTGTAAAATGTGAGTTGCAGTTAGCGTATGTTGTTAAAAGAGTGCAAAGCCTGGGAGGAATTTTTGTTTCCTTTTTTGTTGTTTTCTAGACCTAGAAGTTGTGCAGCTGTCCAGTTGTTCTATTAATAACCATTTGACAACAGCAACAGGACATGCTCCTAGTACAGTTGCATTGGTGTAATAACATGGGTGACATAATTTACATAATGAAGTCCTTGAAGTGTCGTACTAAAAGGTATGCTGATGACCCTTACGTTGATCTCCTGGAAGGTCTGGACTCTAGTGCTTGATCTAACTACATCTATGCACAAATAATTGGTAAGAAACACTAAGTCCCCTGTTTAGGTTACGACAGACTGGGGACTCCTTAAAGTTTGCGCATTCACATTTGGAGCTACTACTGCAGCCTTAATTCAAACCAATAAGGTCTTTTTGGCCTTCGCTGTAGCTACAAAGTAGTCCTGAAACTGTTAGCTTTATATTGTCAAAACAAAACATTAACAGGAGATTTCTGTTTAATGACCTTATTAGTTATAGAAACCTATAGAAATAAATGGATTCTAGAAAATGAGTTCTAAAGATGCAACCAAACATTGGACTTGTAACTTTGAGCAGTAATATAAGGTAAATGAATTATTTGCAGTGATAAATGTACTAATCTGGGCCAAAGTAAACCTGATTCCACTTAAGATAAGGATGGGATGTGGTTGACAACTGGCTTCAGCTCAATGCAGTTAATAAGTTTCCTAACAAATGTGTTAATATGAAGTGAATGCAGAATCCTACTGCAGGAAAAGAGTTCAACCTCAGGAGGAGCAAGATAACTGGGTTTGTTTTTTTCCTCCTTACCCAGCCAGCACTATTCTAGGGCACAGTGTTTTCTTTGGAATTAAATCTATATGCTATATGGCAGTATTAGGAGGGATGAGCTTTTATGAAGCAGGTGTGAAAACTTAGTTCCTCTGACTTCAAATGACCATCTGTTTCTTCAGCAAGTACAGAAAAAATTGTCCAAGAATCCTCTCTTGGGCAGTGTTGGGGAGAGACCAGCAAATATTTTTGCATGCAAATTCTTCATGCTTTTTGTCATTAAAATAAAGAAAATAAGTAAAATGATATGCCAATAAACTTAAAGTATTCTATTACTGTATCTAGTTACCCATTTTCAGCCTTCTCTTTTACATGACCTTGTTCTGTGATTTCCATCAATCAGATTTTGCTTCCTCAAAGAGATGAGATCTGTGCTTGTCTGTTTGCTTCTTAATTATTCTTTATTATCAAAATACTTCACTTTTAATAACTTACTGTCCTTTGTAATTGGATTATCCCTTGGATTACACTGGAATTTTCCCTCGAGGATTTCTTTTTATTTAATTTCCTTCTATAATTGAAGATGTCTATGTTGTATTACACAACTCCAGTCTTTACTGGAGGTAGCTGGTTCCTGGCACATGGGAATGGTAGAGAGATGACAAAGTTTTGGTCATTGTGATTTTTGTGATTTTAATTTGCAATTCCAACACATTATCTTCTTTAGTGTTTATTATCACTTCAGAAATATATCCCTATTTTATAAAATAATATTGTTATTATTGATGCTCTCTGTCTTACAAACAAAAAGGCAGTAAATGGAAAGATATTGTTTGAGAAGTAAAGAAAAAGGGAGTAATTTGGCATTGTAAGTCCAACAGAGAACTGTATTTTCCAGAAACATATGACAGTCACAGCTCATACTTGAAAATGTAAAAATATATAATTAACTGTGCTACATAAAAGCAATATGAATGTGTTGTGATCTTTTGTGTAAGATTAAGATAAAGTATTTCTGTATTGGTTAATTCAAATAAATTTTCAGGCCACTTCCAACTAAATGAAAGGAATGGTATGTAATGTTTTATTTTCTTAGAGGTCATCATCAGGATTCATCTAAAACTATGATTTTATATCTAAATGTATGATAAAGGTTGTAGTGCTACTGTATTTGTGATAATGATTTAAGATCCTCCATCTGAAGTAGACAAGGCATTACCTGAGTCCAGTATTTGCTTAATTGAATACTTTTGGTTGAACAAATGGGGAAATAGGGAAATATTTTTGAAATATTTAGTTGAAAAAATCAGTATCAAAATGAGATGGCCTTAAATTGCTGGGGCTTTCTGTATGTATCTGTTCTTCCATATTTATTTATGTACTTATTTAAATATGGCATCTCTTACCAGAAACAGTATGCTGATGCAATAATATGGCACACTATTTTTAGACATCTGTGCAAAACGAGATATTGGGAATTCTTTTATAGCTCAGTTAGGAAACATTAACATCCCAGTTACTATTTTACATGTGCTCTCAGTCTAGACTGGAGACTTGCATTTCACTAGAGCTGTTTCTTTAATATTAAATTACGCTACTGTGACAGTACCAAAAAAGCTCAACCCCATACAAAACAATAGCTATGAAGAAAGAGAAGTTTTAACACCTGAGATGGGTGAATTCAGTGTTTGTCATAAATATAAAAACAAGGCAAATAGCCTCCTCACCAGAAAGCCAGGAGTATTTATTTTCCTAGAAAGAATCTGCACTACAGCACATTCAATTTGGAAGTATTTTAAAGATATTACTGAGAACTGTTGCGATGAAATCTAAGTATTAATTACCAGGATCATTAATCTTGTTTCACTTGTTCACAGATTTCACAGTGTCCAGACCAAAATGAATGTATTTGCTTTCACATGGTCAAATGAGATCAGGTATTTTCTTATTGGACTAACAGAATGTATTTAGGAAATCTACAAAACTTGCAAGCTGGCACTGGATTTCTGATGAATCCAGAGGTGTCTGTGTACCATCGTCACTAATGCTGAAAGCCATAGATTATTTTATCCTTTTTTGTCTCACAGATATGCAATATTAATGCTGATTAAGATGAGATGAGATGTGATGAAATACCTGCCAAGGAAGACCAGTTCTAGTAAGTCCCAGTGAGGTGATTTATCTGTGTTTTTGTAATAGTTTAAACATGACTGTTCATAGGAAAAGGAAAAAAAAAAAAAAAGAATATAAATGACAGTCGGTTTCATCTATGAATATAGCTGAGTGCACTCGAGAATTTGTTGCTGTTGTGTTTGGTTTTTTTAATAGGATGGAAGACCACAGCTTTTCTTTATTCAAACATTATTCATTGCATCATTTATAGCTTTTATTCTACAATTACACAAAAGTATATGCAAAAAATAAGTATGAAGGAAATGAGTTAAAACAAAAGCCTGTTTTATTTATAACTTTTTTTGGGCCATTTAGACATTAATACTTCTCATATCTGCAGACTGTCTTAGTAATGATATATTTGGTTTTTACAGCAGTCTTAATTTCTCTTCCTATCTTTTATCAGTAGCTCCTTCTACATAGCTTGAGACAACTGTTACTGGTCATATTAATCACACAGAAAGTCTTGGGGTTAAGATTGTGAGAAGATTTAACTATGTTAAAATATCTAGGAGATACTGCTACTTAATTACATCTATTTTTTAATGTTGCATCAAAAGAACAATCCAGATATACAAAAAAGCCTAAATATTTTAAATTTTGTGGTGTTATTGCCTCTATTTTAGACATAGTAGACCCAAATTTCTTTTTTTTTTCTCATATCCAAATTTGCATCAACAGCACCATTTTTTTTTTCCTGTAATGAAAAATGCAGAGTACTTTAAGCTCTTTGAAGTTTATTTTGCTAAGTACAAAGTAGGCTCACATGCTTGACTTGCAGCAGAGATGAGGGCTCAGGGTGATAGGAACAATCCTAGCACCTGTAGCCCAGGAAATGTGGCAGTTGCAAGTTGTTGCATGCTGGAAGAAAAATGCTGCTCCCTTGCTGTCTGCCATTGGCCTCTCCCGACAATGGGATGATATGCACCATTGTCTGAACCAGTAGCGTCATCCATACTTACATACACAATATAAGTAACATTTGAATCTTTAGTAGCATTCTCTAAGGACAATTTGTATATAATGATACAAAGTGTTTAGACCACTGAATATGCAGTGAACTTAGTATGAAGGGTGTGTAAAAAGTTAGTATCTGATCTTTCTGCTTTAATCAATGGATCCAGGTAATCTGATTTCAGTCTGTGTGTTAAAGGTGTGCTTCTGGAATAGTCACAGAGATGGATCCTCAGGCTTTTTGGTGGAGAGGAGCAGTGGGAGAAACTCATGCATAAGCAACAACCTTGACTTACTTTGTTGTTCTATGAGAAGCGAGGTTACTCACTTCCAACTGTCTACAATTGCCAGAAAGGAGGCTGTAGAGGTGGGGATTGGTCTATTCAACCAAGTAACAAGTGACAGGGCAAGAGGATATGGCCACGGGTTTCACCGAGGGAAGTTTAGATTGGATATTGAGAACAATTTCTTTACTGGAAGAGTTATCAGGCATTGGAATGGGTTGCCCAGGGCAGTGGTGGAGTCCCCCATCCCTAGAGGTATTTAAATGACATATAGACGTAGTGTTTAGGGGTATGGTTTAGTTGAGGACTTGTTTCTGTTGGGTTAATGATTGGACTTGATCTTAAAGGTCCTTTCCAAGCTTGACAATTCCGTGATTCTGTTACAACATGGGTGTCTTTGTAAAATCCAGGGTGAGGGTCTCAGTCGTGCAGTAGAAACATTTGGAAATCCTTTAAAGCTGCATCTTGTTAAAATTGATTTGCTTGTCCATTACTGTTGGCATCAAATAGAGCATCTGTCCTAAAATCTGTGCCACTGCTCTTCTTTTATCTGTGTTTCACACTGGATGCAGATCTATGAGTTCTTAAGGGAAGTCTGTGCCCCATGTATGAAAGCTATATGGTTTTCATTTTATATTTCTTCTCTCCAAAATATAGCCTAATTCTATAGATTAGCTCTTGCAGAAGTCTTTGTACTTCACACTTTTACAAAAAAATTTTATGAACCCCTGCCTTCAGCCGAGGGCTTGGACCAGAAGGCCTCTGAGGTCCCTTCCTATTTCAGCCATTCTGTAAGTCTGCAAAAGAACAAGAAAGAACATGTGGCATGCAAGGATTTTTCTATTGTGCCAACAAATATGCAGCCACATGTACGACCTCAACCTGCACTAAATGAGTAGTATGTGTAATTCCCAAAGGCAAGTTCAAGTCTTTTGATCTGCAGTGGTACTGCTTCTTTGTTCCAGCTTAAAGCATTGTGGCTAAGGTGCAGCTTCCTAGAAAAAATGTTTTTGTGCAACCCGGGGTGAGTTGTAGCACTTCCTTATTTTTATTAATAATCTAAACATATTAAACCCAGTGGGGCTGATGAAAGAATGTTAATTAAAGTTTGCACCTTTTGCTACATGGCACACATTTCCTGTACACAGTGATGACAGGGACATGAAGATCTGAAACAACAGGCAAAGATTACTAATATTCATTTCTGAAGGAAGTAAGCACATATTTCTGAGGATTAATGGCCAGAAACACTGTTTCCCAACAGAGAAAAGCTATTAATGATGATAGAAAATGATATAGGAACCAGAAATATAACACCAATGTTTTCTGATTAAAAACCTTAATATGATAGTCTCTACATACACTTCTGGATGAGATTTTATGCAATATTGAATATAGATTAAAATCGTAGTAAGAAAAGGACAAATTCTAATAATTCTTAATTCTACCTCTCAGCTTTAACGTGTCTTTTCTTCTGCTTTCATTCTGGATTTTTCTAAGCTCAAAGCCCTTTCCATCTTTCGGCTATGTCCTTAAAGTTGTCTCACTGATTCCAGAAAATGAGAAAAAATATTTTATCACCTCTAATATTAGAGACTTTCCTTTTTCCCTGTGTTCATAGTAGACAGCTTTACCCTCAGTCATGCCTTTCTTTTTCTGCATTCATGTGTACCCACTTTTTCTCATTATTTCTTCATAAGAAGATGAAATATATGACCATTCTATTTCTCAAGAGCTGCTGTAGCATTTTCATTTTCTTTTCAGTCTGACTTCCAGTAGCTAAAAGCATTTGCCTTGTTCCCATACATAGCCCAGGCAAAGTCAGGGAAAATGCCATCTATATAATATACGGTTAATGCACCCGTAATACAGGCAACTGTGACAACACCACGTGCCCATTGCTTGGGTGTTTTAGAACAGAATGAAGTCCAAGGGCTGTTTTTCTAACTATCAAGTTTGTAATACAGCCCGGGGCTCAGGGTTCTCAGGGTAACTTCAGAGAGTCATATGTTTCAAGTGAAGCAGTTTACTAACCTACCTATCTCAATTTCCAGTTTAAAGTAAATTGCCCAGCTGCATTGTAGCTACACCTGAGAACTTCTATCTCACTAATCATATCCCTGAGAAAGAAAGCTAGTCTGCATTTCAAAAGATCAGGAAATCCACTGTCCAGCACTCTTTCTGGGTAACTTGTAGATTTTATAGAGTGTGCTTTACTTACATCTGTTTATCAAAAGAAAGACTGAAACATGATTGTGTCTTAGTGAAACAGATGATTTACAAAAGGAATGCTTTTCTCTCCAGCAGATACATTCTGTTTTCTGTCCTGTAATTTCCAGTTCAAAGTCTTACCTGTTTGTGCTGTTCTGCACTAGCTACATCCACAGAACTCAGAGGTGCATGAATATGCACCAGTGCCACATAGCTGTGGCATGAGGGAATCTGCCCAAGCCAGTCTTCTCCACAGACCTAACTAATCTGGACATGTGCCCAGTAATACATCATACTACTTGCCCACTATATTTCATTCTGCTATGTAATGCATCCTTATCTGCTAAAAATATTTTAATTTCTGCTTGCAAAGGCATATATACACTTGACAGCAAATAATTTGTAAATTTGTTGGTAAAAAAAAAAAGTGAGGAGACTAAAAGATTGACATTCTGAAGTCTATGACTGTAAGAAGTGTTTCCACTTCTCAGATAATTTTTGTGACTATACTCCATACTAAAATAACCATGATAACGAGGGACTGCTCATTGTCATTGCTATCTTAGATCTGGGGAGAGCCTAATGGAACATAGCGCTTCCAGACTGATCCCTGTGAAGATGCACGGGGAGATAACATCATTTTACTTCTTACACAAAATCATGCATTGTCATCTGTAACAAACACAAATCTTGCAAGGTTTAATCCAGCTGCAGCCAACTGCGCCTGTTAGCATGGGTACCACATGTTCTAGGATCTGTTATGGTGCCAGCTCCCTCTGCAATCCTATGGCCTGTTCTGACATGGAATGGAATAATTCTGCCTGCTGGGATTTGTTCCATGTGAAGACACCTCTGTGTTATTGCTCATTTATAATCTTTTCCCTGTCATATCACATACTTTACTAACTTGCATTAGGCTAATTGACATTTTCTCATCTTTTGCAATAACTGTACCTTAAAACTATCAGAGTAAGGTCTTAATTCTCAGGAGTATTTGAAACATTAATTCAGCATTAAAGGCTGCTATTTTTAAAAATGTATTTGTTTTTGAGTGAAGTGGAAAATCTGATTAATGAAAACAGGAAAGACTGTAGGCTAATATGACCTGCCTGAGGTCACACAGAGTCAGTAGTAGTTTCCATCCTGTACTCACTGGCAAGTACTGTTTTTCACCAAAAAAACCCAACAAACCAAGAACTGTTTTTTGTTTCAGTGAACCAGTTTGTAAGTATTGAAGTCTGCCCAAAGGACAACCAGCAGTTTAAAGCAGATTAAATTGCCTGCCATAGCAGTAATTCAGTTTTGGATATTTCTCTTTTCTTATAGAAGTATTTATGTAATTTTATCCCGCAGTTGTACATCTAACTTTTGGCTGGCTGTCCCCTTGAATCTTTTCCAAGTCTCTCACTAGGGAGTTGCACAAAACCAGTGTACTAGACAGAGGGAAAAATATATCTGTAGGTAGTCTGACCATAGAGATTCAGAGAGAAAGGAACTGGTTTAAAACTTGTCTTTTTTAGAGTGCAGATACCCTACTTAGCCAGGTAGACTACCCTGAGGCAGCCTAATGCTATTATCAGCTCCATGGGGTCCACACCCAGAATCTTCTGTTGTGAAATAAGTTTCAAACCAGAAAGAGTATTCCTTGTTTTGCTCAATAGCTTTCCTGCTACTCTATTCTTCTCCTCAGAAAGTGCCATCAGATAACTCTCTTTGCATCCTCTCCTGCTGAAAATAATTCCTTTTTAATAGAGAGAAATCAAGATCAGGGCCAAAGTGAATGAATGTCAGCAGACACCTCCAGAGATGAGGCAAAATCACAACAGTCTTGAAGAACTTATTTTTAGCTCAAGTGCCTATGTTTTATCTAAGTCATATATGTTCTCTTTTAACCTGTAAATCAGGGATAATGGTACTGTTAGCCTGGCAGAGGACTTAGGTGATAAAATAATTAAGTATTATGAAATTCTCAAATGTAATGAAAAACCGTGAATGCTTCTAAGTTATTTAGGTGAAACGCTGGAGTTCTGAGTTTTCATTTTATTTCTAGGAGTATTTCATATTTCCTCTGGAATTTTAGGGCTATGAATTAAATTGTTCAGAGCTTCAGTATTTCTATTTTAAAAAGGAAATAATTGTAATCTATTCAGAGTAGTAATTTTTAAAATGTTTTTAAAGTTGGAAAATAATACTAATAAATATAGTACTTATTTAACTATCTCTTCAAAGTAGATGTGTATATACTGGGTGTTCCAAAGGAATCAAACTACTGGAAGAATGTGCATTGAACACCCAGTGCTGTAGGTGACAGGATGGACCAAAGCACCTGCCATAGAAATAAGGTTCCCTGCAGTTGCAGAGACATGTAAACCTGAAACTGCAGGTTTGGAGTACGGTTAAAGCAACATTTTGATCCAAATAAGTATTTGATTGCAATCCTAGACAACTCCCTGCCCTTACTGACATTTTTTTTTATAGGTTTATCTTTTTGAAAGAAAAATTGCAGAACATCAGAGAAAATGACAGGAAAAATATAAGTCCTTATATTCCTCAACATTTACAAAAAAGAAGAAAAATTCTTGTCATAAACAAGCCTGCAAAACACTGTGGGTAGAAATTAAATATAAAAAGATTAATCCCACACTGTTTTAAATATTTTATAAAGAAATATAATTTGTATTCTGGCACATAACGCTATATCATCAGAGCAAAACTACACAACACATGAATGTTTATTAAAAAAATCATATCAAAAAATAGCGTGAGTATTCGTAACAGGATGCAATATAACTAGTTATCTCATCATCTAGGAAAAGCTTCCACATTTTCATCAATAGAAAAATCCTACAATAAATAGCTCTCACATTATCATACTAATAATAAAATAATAAAGTCCTTAAATAACCTTAATTTTGCAGGAAACGAGAAGTTTGAAAGCATAATAAGCACAGCTCAGGATGACGTAATCCTTCTGTGAAACATTCCACCCTTGGCAGGGAGTTGACTTGAGAGGCCTTTAATAATACACCAATGGGGACAAATAATTTGCTGGCACTTCTTTGGATCACAAGTGTGCAGTGGACAGGTAGTTAAATGGCACCTCTCCTTCGCAGGATTTGTTGAGTTGTTCGTCTGCTTGCTGGGTTTTGCCATTAGTACTTGGGATCAAGTTGTGGATCTGGATGGAGCTGGTTTACAGGTCTCAGGAGAAGGGGCAACAAATGAACCTCTAACCTTATACCGAATCACTTTCACTAGCAGTAACACTGGGAGTTTTGATTAGTGCAGGCTGATATTACGTGTTCCTGGTAAAACCTCTCTGCCTCACTTTACCAAGGCTGCTTTGACATCAATGGTAATGAAGATCTGCATCTTGGCATCCCTGTGCTTGTCATTGTCTCAGGGTGTATCACTCAACCTTTTGTCAATAAATTTATATTTGAATTTGAAATAGTCTATCACTGTAATTACCTCTGTGTTTGTATAACACCCAGCATGACTAGAGCCCAATTCTCAGCAAGATGTGGGACTTAACAAAATATAAATAATAAATGCATATCAGAAAGATCATAGTGCTAAGTTCAAGCCAAAAGAAAAAAACGCTCTTCTTTCCTATGAATAGTTTTCCATTTCCTGTTTGTTCAGAGAAGATACTAAGCTTATATTTTAGTCTGGCTGAAGGATTCAAACTGATTTAGAAGAGATTTGCTTTAACGCAAGCAGACAGTGTCTATATTATGAGTTCTGTATTTTTTTCCAGCTCTTTTCCTGCACAGCACATACTCATCAATCATATTGGGAAGCTGACTTATATTCTCCACACTTTACCACTAACTGGATTACAGAGCTGAAAATCTTACTCAAAGTTTAAAATGTGATAAAAGTAATCAAATTGTTCTAGTCAAATTCTAACTGTGGTGAATAGATGGCACTAATTACCTTTTCTTATTATGCTACAAATGTAGTTTACTCCATCTTTATTCATGAAGTAGTATCATATAGCCCACCAAAGGGACTGCAGCAGTATGTAATATTGGCATATTTGTTTTCTCGTTCTTAGTTTTCCTCTTCATCAGTATTCGGGAGGTGTGGTTTTAAACTGAAATGTGTTGCTGTGCAGGACTTTCTCATGTCTTGGTGTAATTACTGCACCCTGCAGATTTCTGAAGTTGAATTTATAGAAAAGAACTCCAATAATGAAAATGAGTGGCAGATTTACGGGGGCAATTGGTTGTCTTTCCTTTCCCCTATGTACCATTTTTAGAGAAGTGCAAGTGTACACAAGTAACATTCATAATGTGGAGGTAATCAGTCTGAATTTGGGCTCAGGATGTTGCAGTCACAGTGAAATGATACTAACCTTAATAAGGTTTCATTTGCTTGGTGTAGGCGTTATCAAGCTACTAACAATGAAAGCTACTAGTTCACAGCTAACAGTGTAGCTCTGGCTCAGATGTCATTTGGTGAAGAAATTCTGTCAACAGTCTATTTTTGGTGTAGTCTAAGGCTGAATTGTTTGGTTCAGGAGGGTTTTTTTGGACTACAAAACAGACAAGGAAAAAGCATTCTAGCTGTTTCCTTCCTTTTGTTTGGAGAAACTTGCTTTCTTAGGAACAAGCTTCCAGATGAAAATGTATTGAAAAATCCTGCTCTTTCTGCAGCTGAAGTATTTGTTAGAGAGAGCTGACAAAGGATGAGGCTTCTGTGCAATTTCAGTAGCAGCTTTGTTTCCAGACATGCATTTTATCTGATATATATATGTATATATTAAGTGTGTATATATACTTTATGCAGAATTCAGTGGCATCAAGTGCCTGCATTTTCAAGGTACTACTGCAACAGGTTTATTTACATTTAGGGAGAAAATGGGAAAGGATGACAGAAAGCACTGTGCGACCTCTGCTCTCTGCAGAGAAGCAGACAGAATTCCTGCTTATGGCTACTGAGCGGGTTGCTCTTACTGTTAGGATGATCCCTCAGGTAAAGAGGTTAGGAAACACAACTTTCTGTAAAGGAGGTTTCTTCTAAGCATGTTACTCCTATAATTTCACTGACACTGGGGCACAAAGGATGAGTGATTCAAAGAATTCACACTATGACCTTTCTCCCATGCTCATATGGAAAGCAGACAGCTTTAGCAGGGAAAGTCATAAAATTTGCAAGATCAGACTATCGGATTCAGTCAGAGTTTGATTTTCAGATAGTAGACGACTGGTGGCAAGAGGATAATAAAGCCCAGTGTTCCTACATTTCATCTTTAAAAATAAAAATTACTAAACTCTAGTATTTTGTACATAAATCTAGAAATTACTGTATTGGAGGCTTCCAGCTAGCTACCATTAACCATTTCAAGGTGACTGCTCATCTCCTGGTTTACATGACTGCCATTTATCCTTGCTCTACCTAATAAACAAGGTAAAAAAGAAACAAACTCAGCTTTGAGATGAAATCTCACCTTTATATCTAAGTAATTGAGGCAGTGAAAAAGTTAGCATTTTAAAATAATTGACCTCAACATTCAAAAAGAGAAGCAAAACTTTGACCAATACGATATGTTTTGTGCAATTTTTTGAGTGATGTTATCCAAGGTGCTCTTTTTGTGTTTGTAAATTTTGTATGGAAATGGCACTCCAGGAAGAAAACATATGTGAGCGTCAGTTCCTATCTGAATAACAACTACCTGCTTGTTACATACAGGCTTTGTGTCTAATTAGTAACAATAGCAGGGGCAAGGGACAGATCTGACCGATTTCTCTGGAAATTTCTCGTAAGACTTGTTTGCTTACATGTGGAAAAGTTCAACCATTAACAGACTTTGTTGTGGCACTGGTGTGTTTTCAAGGTCTCAGAACCTGGTGAGAATATTGAAAAGATAAAAAATGCTTCCTTGCAGTTTAGAGAAAATGTGAATGTAAGTTTTACGGCAAAACTGTGATGGAAACCTTTTTCATTAAATCAGAGGTCTCAATTCCCTCTGCTATTACCTTCTTTACCTGAAAACAAGAGCCTGGTCAGGCTGACACAGCTGGACTGGAAAGTACTTTCTCATTAACCCAAAGGATTCTAAGTGTGTAGGATCTTGAGCTACCTTCGTTGATAATGGCTCCATGACAATAAAGAGTATTTTAATGAAAAACATCTTACATTTCTTTACAATTTCAGTGTAAAAACTGCTTTAGCCACTGCTGAAATGCAAAATAGTATATTTAAAATATATTTCCAGAATAGCTGAAAATGAACTTGAATAATTATGCAATCGTTGTTTTGGTTTCTAATGAGAATTCTCTTCCATGTGTTTTTCAGTAGTTATATACCAGCTTTGTGAAGCACTATATCTAGGTTTTATTGGTCCAATAAAAAACGAACCAGAATGACCACCATCTAAGGGTAAATCTACCAATGATTAATGTAATATGGAAAGTAAGAAATGGTTGGAAAGTGGATCATGACTCTGAGTGACAGCAACATTTCATCAAGGAAGGGAGGCAGTGCACTAGAAGAAAAGACTTTACAATTGACAGGGTGAATGGAAATGCAATTTGGCATGGAATGGTAAAGATAGCAGTAGTTTAAACCAAACTTACTCTTGTACATGCAGAAGTAGTTTTTAATTGCTTAAAAAATGTTTGCAATTTAAATCCCCATGATAACAGAGTGTTATTTGAAATAATTCTAGCATAGCCTCTCAGCACAAAGAACTTCTTGAAACTGTTGCTGTTGCTAATGTCTCGGAAAATATAAAAAATGGCAGAGAAAGAGCTGTTGAAACAACAAATGTCTTGGAGATTGTTAGCCATAGTACTTCAAAGATATTGTCTGACTGCTAGAGCAAGGCAGTGTTGTTTTCTAAGACTGAGTAATCATTAAATATATGGATCCTCAGTTGAAAAAAAAACACAACTTTTGACATTACCCCAAATATTTTTCTTTCTCTTGAGGAAACAATTTAAGATTCAGTTAAGAAGGCATTCTTTTCTGTGGCTTGCTGCCTCCAAGGGAATATCAACATTTCTAATTGATGTTAGCTGCTATGCAACTGTAGTAGTTAACTGAATGCTTGATTACACTTAAGACAAGAAAGAATTTAAAATAATTTCACTGCAAGGGATTTAATAAATGACAATATTACATATCATGCCGTATATAGTACACACACACATATATATATATGGCTGGATGGTCGCACTCAGAGAGCTACGGACAGCAGTCCTATGTCTGAGTGGAGACCAGTGATGAATGGCGTTCTTCAGAAGTCAGTATTGGGCATGGTGCTGTTTAATATCTTTGTCAGTGACACAGTGGGATCAAATACAGCCTCAGCAAGTCTGCTAATGACATCAAGCTGTGTGGTGCAATCAACACACTAGAGGGAAGGGATGCCCTCCAGAGGGACCTTGACAGGCTTAAGAGGTGGGCCTGTACAAATCTCATGAAGTTCAATAAGGCCAAGTGCAAGGTCCTGCATCTGGGTCATGGCAATCACAAGTACGAATACAGACTGAGAAATGAATGGATTGAGAACAGACCTGTGGAGAAGGACTTGAGGGTGTTGGTGGATGAAAAACTAATTATGACCCAGCAATGTGTGCTCACAGTCCAGAAAGCCAATCACATCCTGGGCTGCATCAAAATAAGCATTGTCAGCAGGTTGAGGGAGATCATTCTGCCCCTCTACTCCACTCTGGTGGGACCCCACCTGCAGTACTGTGTTAATCTCTGGGGCCACCAGTATAAGAAAGACATGAACTTGCTCAAGTGGGTCCAGAGGAGGGCCACAAAGATGATCAGGGCCCTAGAGCAAGCACTTCCCCTATGAGAACAGGCTGAGATAGTTGGGGTTGTTCAGTGTGGAGAAGGAAAGGCTCTGGGGAGACCTTAGAGCAGCCTTCCGCTACTTAAAGGGGGCCCACAGGGAAGATGGGGAGTGACTTTATATCAGGGAGAGTAGTGACAGGACAAGAGGTAGCCATTTCAAACTGAAAGAGGGTAGATTTATATTAGATACTAGTAAGAAATTCTTTACTGTGAGGGTGGTGAGGCACTGGAACAGTTTTCCCAGAAAAGTTGTGGATGACCCTTCCCTGGAAGTGTTCAAGGCCAGGTTGGATTGGGCCTTGAGCAACCTGGTCTAGTGGAAGGTGTCCCTGCCCATGGCAGGGGTTTTGGAACTAGATGATCTTTAAGGTCCCTTCCAACCCAAACCATTCTATGACACTAATTACTTTATGTGTTATTCTTATGTAAAATAATATTTATAAAATAAACACCACTTGAATATACAAATGCAGCTTATGATATTATAATCAGGTATATGTTACAGAAATATGTATTTTCCTAAAGGAACCTAAAAAATTAAACTTCTTAGGTGATTGTAACTTCATTTGATTTGGGGAATGTGGTGTTTCTGTCAGTACCATACATTTCAAATGGAAAAATTTGAACCTGCTGTAACTTTTAAAATTTGGAATAGCAAGAAGCTAGAATTGAAACTTGTAACAAAAATCTGGATAATGTAAGAGAAGAAATAGATATGCATCTCTCTTTCAGGCAGGTTGCTCACCAGCTGAAAGCTCTCTTTTTCCAAGTGCTCTGTTGAGTGCTACATTTGAACCTCATATTTCTAAAGGGAACTGGGAGAATCATATGTAGTGTCTGCTAAACCTGTCAGTATGTGTAGTCTGAAATGCTAGGAAAATGCATATGACAACATGGCTTGTGGTTGATGATGTCATTTGCTTACAAGAAAGCAGCAAAAATATTAAAGTCTTAAAAGAAATTTCCCCGTAGCTTTAAATCTCTTATCTGCAAAAATAAGCTGATAAAAAATTACAATAAATATGATTGTTGTCTGAAGAGGTGATATGTTAAACCTTAAAACCACATTAACCCTTGAGGCTCTACTTTTCATGTTGTTTTCAGATATGTTTTTCTTTTCATATACTTCAATATGCAAGCAAAACTTTTTTAAAAAATGTTTCCTTTAGGATGCCTGGATATTTTGTGCCTCTTTCCATTGAAGAAGCTCTCCACTGTTTTTCTTTCGTTAGTAACATGAGAGATGCTTCATACATGTCAAATTTGGGATTTCACAGCTGACTTGAGCTTTTAGAATGTCTGTGTTCACACCTTTAATTCAGTTTGTCTCTCCCATTATGGGAAATACTGAGTTTTTATCTCAGCTGTGGCAGGTTTCCTTTGTCTTGTGTCTCTGCAATCCTGTGTGAGGTATTTGTGGTCCTGCTTGAACTACTGGCCTAAAGGGCTGAGCCCTCTTTTGGCTTTACCTTGTATAACATGTTTGCATGCAGACCTTTTCAGACCAGAAGCAAAATAAAATGATCTAGAGAGGCATTGCTCCCTTAAAGAATATCTCTAAACAGTAACTAAATATTTTATATGATCCCTCTAGGCAGAGCAAAGTGTAGTTGGGAAGTTCAGTTTATGTGACTGTTTGGGACACTGAACCTTTCAAAAGCAATGTTGTGACTTCATCATTGGTAGCATTTCCCAGGTCCTTTTTGATTTCTTTCCAAAGATAAACCAGAGAATGCTGTGAAGAAAATCCTCCAGTGCTGGGGAAAGCCTGCAGGAAAACTTAACATACGTTTCTTTAAATGACAATACTTGGCAGACCTTGTTACCTACAAGGTGCTGCTTCTTTTGTGCGTTTTGTTCTGCTGCACAGCTGAGCTGATACAAAGCAAAAATGTCTGTTACAATAGAAATGAGAATTCTGCTTTTTGGATGCTTGTAGGCACCTTTTGTTTTGCCCTTCTGCTCCGCCTGCACAGACCTCTCAACAATTTCCTTACCTCTCTTGGCACGAGTAAAGCGTTCGTTACCCACTGCTGTTTCTATTGCCCTCAATGAAGTAAAAGATCCACATTTGATCTTTAGGTGCAGGATGCAATGTAATTTTTGTCATCTTTTTATAGCATTCACTAGTCATTAAGTAGATGGCCTACAGGCTGAAATATGTAAATTACCTAATTATCTGAGTGCTGACATAAAATTTAGTGTTAACTCTTTTCTTCTCTTTGGAAACTGTCTGGCATTGTTAACTCCAGAGCTTTAGTGCCTTCAATTCAGTTATCTTTCTGTGAACACATATTCTATAGGACATGTATGTTTGCTGCCTATTCTTCCTATTATTCTTTGCAACCTTTCTCATCTGAGTTTTTGCAAGTGCTGCTGTTGGTATTAGCCATAAGTTATTTATGGTGTTTTTAATGCCCTCTAGTGCTATTCTAACTTTTAATGTGGTGGTACTCAACTATGTTATGCTGAGACTCTAACATCAAGATGAATATGCATGAGGACTTTCAGAGGGTGCAACAGCATGGAGCAGTCTGTGCCATCACTGCCAGTTCCTACACCAACTGTGACAGAGCTGCCACAGCTGCCTACTAAGTTTTTTCCTAAGTATGTGCCTGCAGACTTCCCAGTCAGAAACTCACCTTTCTGCCCCCATCTCCCTGCAAGTTTCTTCCATGTAACATTTCCAGGCTGGTAACCCATCTCCCAGCAAGTCGTGTCCACTTACCTACATGGTGGGCATGGTGTGCCATAGCCTCTCACAGGTGCTCATCACCTCACCCCTTGCCTCTATGAACAGAAGAGCAAGTTTGGCACAAATTTCATACGGCACATGTACTCGCTTGAGGCCACAGTTCCCAAATCTACCTATGTGCAGGCTCTTAGAGAAGCCAGGCAAGAGACAGGGCCACTTTATCCTTCCTCCAGGGTTTTTTTGTTTTAACCAATGCATATGCCATTAATTGTATGAATACTACTGTCTAATATACTGGATGTCTCTGGGTACAACTCAGGAGCTCAGTGTTTCAATTTCTTGTGATATCTGCTGCTTTTGTTACACAGGTAGTCTGCAGTGAAACACAAAAATGTGAATCCAGAGCCAAGTGCCTGTATATAAACAGACGCACCCACAGAAATATTAAAATAACTATGTATAGAGGAATAAAAGAAGTAGACTGGAAAAAAGGAAAGGTTACAAACACAGAATGACTTGAGCTTTATTCCTGACCCTTCTGGTGTGCTTGGAACAAAGTATAAACATCAATTTGTTATTATATTCTGTGTTTCTGGGCTTCAGTGATTTGTGGATTATGACAGTTCAGTCCTCGAGGTAGGGTTTTTGTATACACATTTCTTTTATATTTTGACTTTATAAATATTTGAGTCTTTTAATGAACTTAATGTTTTTATTTTTTCCATTGTTTAATAAGAATTGTGATCTACCTGAGAAGAAAAAGAGTAAGAAAGTATAATTTTAACCATTTTTTTCTCAAAAGGAGAGGTAAGGCTTCACTCTTTAAAATTTTGGTCTGATTTATCAAAGGTTTAATATTGAGTGAAACAAACAATTCCTGTTTAAATTCAAAATTTTTGCATAATGCTAAGACCTGGGAGATGGCAACCTGTGAGATTAGAAAAAAAAAGGGACAGAAGGAAAATGGACAAGAAAAAAATATCAGCATGTAATGTGGACAGATACATAAAATGAACTGTTAGATGGTTTTGTAAGAAATATAGAAGCATTAAGTGCCACATAAAAGAGAGATAAAAGGAATACTCTGCTGCTAAAATTGAGTAGGCAAATGATGAAATTTCTTTTTTATTATACTGTGAATTAACCTTAAGCAGGGCCAAGAGGGTAGATCCTGGAGCGAAAGAAGGTCATTTGCAATTTAAATAATCAATAAATCAATTGATAAATATTAATGAATTAAAACATGCAAAGGATACCATCGTGCAGAATTCAGCAGCTGAAGTTGAGACAAGTTACTGTTGTGATACATTTTAAGATGTAACAAAACACACTGGTGAACTTCAGCTGATAAATAGTTGTTAGAATGAATTATTTGCTAAATATTTGAATCACTCTTAAAATGTCAGTTTATGGAGGAATAAAAAGTTTTTTCAGACTGAAAAAGTGAAGTGTTAATGAGCCATAAATTTGCCAAGCATTAAGATAATTTTTACAAGTAATTTTTGTTAAAAGTGTATTTTTCACTAAAAGTACTGAAGTGTTAATCACTTTCTTATATAACTATTAATAGTTGTCATTTTTAAACAATTACTGTAGCATTACTTTATAATTTGCAAATATTTGTCTACTGTTTATTGCTTTCTTTAATGTCTGTAATGTTTGCTATGCAACATTCTTACAGTTGCTCTTATAGCTTCTTTATATAGAAATCTAATCATAGACTGACAGCATAATTGCCAAGTATATGGATGATCTACATTTTGCAACTTTATTAGCTTTTTAATCTCACTAGTAAATTTTAACTGTATTTTTTTTTCTAAATTTCACCTAGACAACATCATCTTTCCAGAGCATAATTACAAAATTCTAGATGAAATAGTATATATAGATGGTAAACAGCTAAACACCATTATATGTGCAGGTAAGCAGGTGGAGCTAAGCAAAAATAACACAAGGCCTTCTCATGGCAAAACCAGATAAAATAACGGATACAGGAAACAAAGACTACTGCTTAAGGATCAAGACTTCAGAGTAACATGATAAATTAATCGTTCAGCTTCATACTTTCTGTAAGTTTGAAATTTGCAGAGAAAGAACTAACCTGAAGTATGAATTGAGTGTAAATGGCAATGTTTTATTTCGTTTTATTTGTAGAACAGTGAAAACAGCCACCTTGAGTTTGAATAAACAATCCTATGCATTTTTATTCATGTTCAATCTGCTCATGTAAATGCCATGTCAATAGTAGCTTAGCAGACATTTGTGTGTTTGAAGAAAAAGTAAGATTTTCATAACATTAAAATAGACCTTAATTTCTGGAAGAAATGAATTCTAAACAGAGCTTCAACATTCACTAGCACCAGAAAGTGAGACAAAAAGTAAGGAAGAATTGTCAAACAACTGTTCTAACAACTGGCCTCCAAAGTAAATGTACAGCTCAGTGATACATTGGACTCATCCTTTAGTTTCAGGTTGTAAGAACAGTAGAAAAGTTTATAGACATGTAGACATGAATGGCAATAAATCAGCTGGATCAAAAGGTTTTCAACCAAGAGTTCCAAAAGAAAACAAATATGACATTGCTGAGCAATGAACTGTGATTTGTATGTAACTGTTTTAATTAGCTTTGGTACCTGGTGAGGAGTTAAAATCTTTAAAAAGAGATCCAGGGGAACTCACAGAACTACAGACATCTAACTCTCACTTTCATGTTGGGTAAATCTTTTGAAATGCTAGGAAATGGTCTCATTAATAAATATATGGATAAACGTGATACAATGGGGAACATTTAATGCGGCTTCTGTAAAAGGGAGCCATATTTCACATTCATTTGTGGTATAAAGAAACCACTTGAGCACATAGACAGATTTGATATGATTGGTACAGCATGTAAGCATTTGCAAAAATCTGTCGAAAACGTCCCCCATCAAGGCTGACTAAGCTGCAATGAGATTACAGGGAAGATATATTTGTGAAGTAACTACTGTCCAAAAGAGCACAAACAAAAGACTGGTGGTAACAAAAAATACAATCAGAGCATTGCACATGTTGTTTACTCTGTGTCATTCCAATATAAAATTACAGAAGAGTAATACTCACTCTTCTACTGACGTATGACATATGAGAATTAAAAATGGTACAGGCAAGGTAACTTTGATAATGAACCATAGATAATGGCTTCTATACAAGGAGAGATTTTGAAAAGCAAGGTTATTCAAATTTGGAAAAGGAATGACTAAGGATGGTGTAATTGAAATATATGAAGTCATGTATGACAGGGAGAAAGTGATTTAGGAGCTGTTATTCACCATTCATAACACGAAAGCCAGCAAGCACCCACGTAAATTATCAGGCAGAAGTGTAAATTGCCTTTCATATAATACATAATTAAATTGTGTAACTCATTGCTGTAGGATGTTTTGGATGCCAAAATATAAATCAGTTCAAAAAGCAATTACCTGAGCAAATGGAAGAAAGTCCCATTAAGGGCTATTAAATACAACAATGTGGGTACAACCCTAAAAACCTCATATTGCCAAAAGGAATCTTCACTGAGAGAAGTTTTCTTTACCTATACATCCCTGCAAAAATCTAGCCCTGACCAGTGCAGAAGATGAGATTCTGGGCACTCTGGACCCTTGTTCTGGTCTATCATGGGTAATCGTGTCCTAGTCCTTCCTGCTTATCCATGAGGAGGATTAAAGGCTGTAAATGCAAAAAAATGTATATGCAAAGAAGTCTCATGAGAGGGCAAGGGGATTGACTGCAGCTATTGCATGGGAGAATAAATGCGAGAGGCAGTACAAGGTAAGGATATTTTATCCAGATTTATCTATGTCCCTCTCCTGTACATGATATAGATATAATTAGCTCGAGTTAGGATTAGATTGGATTTCAAATTCTATAACACTCAATTAAAATTTGCGATAAAATTTAAGCACAATGAAATAAATTAGTTGTCATAACTCTTTTTATGGTGACACACTTCTACATGCATCATTGCAGTTGGGAAATCAAGTACGTTACAGAAATACTCCAAGGAGGGCTATTGTTATATTTTTCATATGAGGTTTCTCTACTCAGATGTGATACCTCTTGGCCAAAAGCAGTAACTCTACTCAGAATCATAGGGTCATAGAATCATTTAGGTTGGAAAACACCTTTAAGATCATCAAGTTCAACAGTTAACTGCTGATTCATATTCAGCCGGCTGTCAACCAACATCCCTGAGTCCTTTTCTGCTGGGCAGCTTTCCAGCCACTCTTCCCCAAGCCTGTAGTGTTGCATGAGGTTGCTATGGCCCAAGCGCAGATGCCAGCGTTTGGCCTTGTTGAACCTTATGCAATTGGCCCTGGCCCATTAATCCAGCCTGTTTAGACCACTTCCTGCCCTCAAGCAGATCAACATACCCCCCCAGCTTGTCATCTGCAAATTTACTCAAGTTGCACTCGATCCCCTCATTCAGATCACTGATATGTTAAACAGAACTGGCCCCAATGCTGAGCCCTGGAGAACACCACTTGTGACTGGCTGCCAGCTGGATTTAACTCCATTCACCACCGCTCTCTCGGCTCTCCTTCCAGCCATTTTTTTATCCAGTAAAGTGTATGCCCATCCAAGCCATGACCAGCCAGTTTCTCCGGGATGCTGTGGGAAACGGTGTCAAAAACTTTACTAAATTCCAAGTAGACAACATCCACAGCCTTTCCCTCATCCAGTAAGTGGGTCAACTTGTTATAGAAGGAGATCAGGTTAGTCAAGCAGGACTTGCCTTTCATAAAGCTATGCTAGCTGGCTCTGATCACCTGGTTGTCCTGAATGTGCTGCACGGTGGCACTCAAGATGACGTGCTTCATAACCCTCCCAGGAACCAAGGTCAGACTGACAGGCCTGCAGTTCCCAGGATCCTCCTTCGGGCCATTCTTGTAGATGGGCATCATATTTATTAACTTCAAGTCAACTAGGACCTCTCCAGTTAGCCAGGACTACTTGTAAATGATTAAAGTGGCTTGATGAGCATTTCCGCCAGCTCCTTCAGTACCCTTGGGTGAATCCTTAGTGGAAGTTCTGCTAACCCTCATCCTTACTTCTCTGAGAATTGAAAACTGTTGCACTACGGACATCATCCAGCCATCACATCACCCACAAGTCCTTCTCTGTTCATAAACAACAGGTCCAGCAGGGCTCCCTCCCTAGGTAGCTCACTCACCAGCTGTGTCTGGAAGTTATCTTCCACAAACTCCAGGAACCTCCTGGACCGTTTCCTCTCTGTTGTATTGTATTTTGAGCAGACATCTGGTAACTTGAAGTAGGAGAAAATATATCCTTTTTTTTTAGGGGAGGAGGAAGCCCTTTCTTTTTTTATGGTATTTTATTTCCATTTAAAAGAAAGGTCTTTGAATAGATTCCTTGTAATCAGGTATTTTTAAGGGCTAGAGCTAGGACTGAGAAAATGAAGCTTTGGAGTAGTTTTCTCGTTATATTTTCTTTCCCTTTTCAACACTGCAGCAAGAAACCCTTCTCTTTCAGCCGTTTCTGTAATGACCTTTGTCACCAGTCTTCAAACTGAGTTTAAGACTTTCTGTGAGGGTTTCTGCCATTCTTGCACAGAAGTCTCTGATGTAAACACTAAGGAGAAGCTTTAATTGATATGCTTAAAATAATTAGAAAGTAACAGAGCTCAGCAGGGCTGTTTAGGACTAAAGGCTAACAAGGAACCAAATCCCCAGACAACGATGTGATCATTAGGAAAACTCAGAGATAAAGCATGACATTTTGGAGAGCTAGGATGTGTGATTCAAAGTATTCCAAAGAAAATAAAGAAAAAAAAAAACCCACCCTTGCAGAAATAATGCTATGGAAATGAAGCAGAATTTTTGCTTGTGTGAGCATATATGTCCTCTATTTAAAGTATAATATTTTAATATTGCTTATGGCTGTGACAGTCTTTATAGATAGTTACTTGAGACATTATTGGGAAGCTATTCTATGCAGTATTTAAAGACCAATTAAATTGGTCTTTTTTACCATGATAGAATTTCCTTTTTTTACCATGATAGAATAATAGTAGTTTGTTCAGCTGATAATATCAGCGTGGTAGGTACAAGTCTGCTAATTATTTGAAATAGCTGAAAACTCATTTATGGTAAAGACCATGCATAAGTTGCCCATGAGTAATCTCCTTAGAACATGAATATTATTACAGTGTATGTCACTGTATGCCCAGTGTATGTCACTAACATTATGAAAGAGGATCAGGACATCTCTTCCTTTACCCTTCCAAATTATACCTAAGATGTGTTGTCTGCTCCAGAGTTTAGCATTCTATTTGCAAATAAATTGTTTGAGGAAGGACACGTGCGTATTAAAAAGTGAGCTGACTAGCCACAACTATAGGTGGTTTGTCCTGCTTGAATCTAGTGGTTTTCGTTATTTCCTGATCCTAGATAGAAGCAAAATAATTGTGCAGACAGTTTGTCTTTCTTGCCCTTTTACTACATGTTCTCTGTAATGGGTCACAAATAGCTTTATATTCAGAATCTCACTGATATTAATTAAAGAGCTGTGTATTTGCAGAGTAGTAAATTGCTACTGAGTCTCATTAAAGTCTTAAGATAACGAGTACATGCCCATGACTAGAAGGTATGCTTCATTGGCTTTTGTGTTTTTCTTACAGATACAAGCACTGTACCAATGCACTGTACATAACCATGCTAAAGGGCTGTGCATCACAAGTACCAGTGCACCAGAGAATACTGAACATCAGCTGTGGAGCCAGGGCAGAGGTAAAGGAGAACTTCTGGGTAAGTGTGTGAGGAGAAGTCAAACTGGGACATAGGAAAAGGAGTGGGCTGTTTGATTTCTACATAATAATGTGTCCTTAACTGATGCTGGAACTCATATTCCTATAATGAATAATGGTATATATTCCTTAGCAACATTCTCATTTGTTTAGTGAAAGACAGGACAAGCATTTTATTGTTTCGTCTGCTTTTTGCAGCAGTAGCAGTTGCAGCCTTGACTAACTTGTATTTCTAAGAATGTGCTTTCTGACTTTCTAAAACTCTCTGAAAAGTTTATAATACAATAACGTGCTATTGTAAAAGTGGGTGAAATAAAAATATGATGTTCACCAGCAATAACTGCTACTATTGTGTTCCCCTATAGAATAACCCCCTTCAATTTAAAAGTACTTGGGTATCACCCAAAGAACTCTATGGTAAGAAAAAATCAAATATTCATTATTTATTATTTGGTAAATAGAAAGGTATTGTTGTTATAATTACTACAATTATTACTTATGTGTACCAGCTATTCATAGGAACAAAGGCAGGACAGAGATACATAAAATTATGGAGATGAAAAGAGCAAAATTCAAGGCTTCAAAATATATAAAAAAACAGCTCTTGAGTGCAACACGTGGATGAAGATGCGAGGAACTGTAGGAATACTTACGTCTTAAATCTAGACTATATGAAGTTATGTCAAAAAGGTCTTAGGTCAAAAAATGGAAACCCTAAGGGAAAGGATGAAGGGAGAATAAGTCATCAGGTACCTAAAGATATATGAAGGTACCTAACGGATTGCTGCAAACAGAAGAGAACTTGTCAATTTTCTATGTCTATAATGATATAAGAACAGTGAGTTTCTGGAATGCAGTGGTGGGAAGGTTACACTGTCTTCAGTAAGGGATGCAGCCAGGGCAGGGCAGAAAAAAACTTTATAAGTAATAGCATAGATACTGTAGATCCTGCTTTTGAACATGGATCAAAATGTAGACCTTTCAAGATCTTCAAACTTGTATTGCGGTAATCCTATGATTTAGGTTGCTGAATTTTACTAATTAATTACACCTATTCTACAGTTGCTTTCTGGGTAAGGTATGTGTATGTTGTGAAGGAGTACATGGAAGTTGGGCAAGTATTTATATGAAGACTGGATTAGAGGATGAAGCTTTTACAGTGTGATGAAAAATAGCAGCTGTAGGAGAGGCGTCAGCAACAAATGCTTCATGCACATTGAAGGCTACAGTCTCACCACAGTGCTTTGGAAAGTCTTTGAACTGTGTTGAGTAGAAAAATAAAAGGAAAATTACCAAAATCAGTATGTTAGCATGTACAGTCTATATGCAGAGAGACAGCAGCTGTATCTTGCTATCTGGCAGTGTCTTATGAATGACAGGACATTGCTCTATTTGTCTTAGCTGTCTAGCAAGGAAGCAGGTTGTAATAAATAGGAGGTGATAGGAATGGCTTTTGTTTAAATGACTTAGAAAACACCTTTTCTTTCCTATGTTTCTTATTCTTTTGTTTGTTTGTTTATCTGCCTGTTTCACTATCTTAAATTTAACTCTTAATTGAATACCTCATAAAAATTTTGTAAGTGTTCTTTCTTTTTATCAGGAGTTAATAGCATTCTTCTATGTATAAACTGTTCTCATAAATATGTATGCTCTCTTCTTAGCACCCTAATTTAGTTGAATATGACAGTAGAAATCTGTTGGCATTGTTAATGACTCATTTTCTTTTAAGAGAGGAGGTGTTTGAAGTTGACTTAAATATTATAATTTCAACATTAAATGATACGAGCAGCACTGAGCATAATATTTTAGAGTGTCCTGATGAAGAGGCTCCCACTGTAATATTAATCGCTTTTTTTTTCCAATTAGCTTGTTATTTGAAAGTACTTTTCATTTCCCTTCTTTCCTTCTTTTCAGTATAATGGGTTACAAAGTGATTTCTTGAAAATGGTCCTATATTCGTGTATGATAGAAAAGCATATATTACCAGGACTTTTACTTAGTGAAGATGTGTTGTATTATCACAAAAAAGTGCCAAATATATATTAATTTATATTACAATAATTTCAGATATTATTGTGGAATTCTTAAAAGTCAGAACAAATCCCATTTTGGCAGGTACATGGCATATAGCTTTAGCCTTCAAATGTGGAGGTATTTCATTCTTTTTGACTACAGAATAATCCAAAAGTGACCAAGCTCCGAATTCAAGCATTTCTGTCAGGGGCTTAAATTAAAGGGAATGAATCTCAGTCAGAATAAGACTATGGCAACTTCTGAATTGCTCACACTATAGGCAGATAAAAGAACAAAGACTATCTTGAAGTGAAACAGTCTAGGGAAGGTTACAAAATAAAGATGTGCTCCATGTCATTCAGATAGAAATTAGAACCCAGACTTACTTTAATAATAGGAACATCTAGCACATAACTGTTGAATCATTATTGTTCCGTAACATACCTTCCTTTTTGCTAACCAAAGCAGCCATGTAATTTTTTTTTTTTTAATTAAAGAAGGAAAGAAAAAATTGTTGAAGATGCAGTTTTACACAGCTGTATACACCTTTCACATGGTTTGACCCATCACAGTACATCACTTTAAACCTGTCAAACTTTTTTGAATGCAGTTACCAATGTTAGACATATCCTGGAATGGCTGGTCAAAGGTGGTGTTATGCAGTGCAGTAGCTCAGGTCAGGTCAGGAGTTAGAATGCGTATACTAAGAAATAAAAAAACATTCCTTGTTTTGGTTTGTTTGATTGCTTTTGGGTTTGGTTTTTTTTTTACTTTTTTTTTTTTTGTTGTTACTCTTAAAAAGCTAAACTTAATGAAAGTAAAGGTGAAAGCAAAGAGAAGTGTGAAGGCTAAACATACCTGTTGCTTAATTGTTGCTGATGACACCTAGACTATATGCTCTCTTCTACCAGTATACAGAGAAACTATCATTTTTGTTTGGACACTGCAACCAGATACAACAGCAGGTGTAAAGGATGTAGTGAAGAAGATTTGGCTGACTGCATCTGCTGGTTCTAAACTGATTCCTTTTCTCTTAGTTCAGCTGCCCTTTATTTTGCAGGTTTTCTTTTTTCTTCTCCCTCCCCTTGCTGTCTGTCCTTTGTACGTAAGGTTTACATGTGCATCAGCTTTTCTTGGTATCTGAAGGGAATCATCCAGAGGAAAGGATCTTTGTGGCTCTAATAAAAACTCTTAAAACACAGTGCATGCACAAAAGTAGGAAAACAGATGAGTCCTGAATTCCACCCTGAAGTCCCAGCTAGCCTTGTTTAAAGGTAGACAGTAGTTTTGATGGATCTTGTAGAAATATTCTTTCCCTGGCTTTCATAGATGTAATCAACATGTTAATACTGTTGTTCCAGTTGACATAATCTTTCATGGCAAATAGATGGAAGTAAGACGTGTTTTCTTTCTTTAAAATATTTGTGCTTTGTTTTTTAGTGTCAGTATGCTGGCTTCTGAGTGTTGGTAATAAATTCCCACAAGAATTTTAAAGAAAATAAATACTAGACAGGACATGATGACACACTGCTGTGGTCAGAATTAAAGAGAACAGAAGATGTATACCAGCTAAGAAACAAGCCTTGTAGATGATTTGTGTTTTACTGACAATTGAGCTCATTTCCTTGAAGAGAGATAACTGACTTCTGACTTAACTCGCAGTTATTTATTTATACAGGCACACTGCCAACCTCCTAGATCCAGAATGGCAATGTTTGTTACAAGGCTCACAGTGTTGAGGAAAGGTGTTGATTATTGTAAGATTTTTTATCCTCTAGGTCCAAGATACAGTGAAATTGAGTTATGCAACTGAATATGAAATTTGTTGTATTAATACTAATTTTCTTAAAGTGATTATACACAAATGCCTGAAGTATAAGAACAACCACTAACTAGAACATTGCTAAACGATGGTGGCTATGACCTTAATGGTTATAACTGAAAGTTCATGGGATAATACTCAGAACTTCAGTGTCAATATAGATGGATGACATTTGCATAGAGGAACAAAAGAGGAAAAGGAGACAGGACAATAATATTCTTGAGATTAAAATTTGACGGTATAGTGCATATTGGCTAAATATTTTGTTTATGCACTACAGAAAAAGGAGCAGTTGCTGGCTTTTGTGCCTCAAGTTTTCTAGGCTGGAAAAGAACAATTGTAGACTACTTTCAGAGTTTCAAATGAAGTCAGATTACTGTGGGAAACCTCAGATTTTTAAGCAGGTGTGGGTAACACCCACGCATAACAATCTCAGTCCTGTGATGAGCCAGATAGCTTCCCTAATTCTGTGTGATGACTTGATAGTCAAAGAAGGTGAAAATTTCACCTAAAGCAAAACTGAACTAATAACGAGAAGCACTGCGTTTAAGTAAGGACGAAACACTTGCTGTGTGTCTGTCTTCATACTCAATAATAGCTGGTGGTCCCAGTTCACCTGGATGGTTAGAGTTTTGAAGGTACAATGTACAAAACTACTGTGATATGCAGTTGACATATCCTGTCTGTGAGGGGTGTTTTCATTCATCACATGCTGGAAGCTGAAGCTATTAGTACAGCAGCAGCTGATGCTAGTAGTACAACAGCAGGACACCATCCAGCTGCATGTCCGTTCCGTAGGAACTTCCGTAGGAAGTGGCAGCTCCACTGTTAATATCTTTCTTTCCTGACTAGAGTTTGATTTGTAGGCATACTCTTGCCCCATTTCCATGTTTAAGCCTAGTAGCTCAGGAGACAACACATCTTGTTTTCAGTGAGAAAGTATTTTTTTTTTAACGTTCGAGAAACTGAGAGCTGGAAGTGCCTATAATATTTACACACTCATTGGCATTGATAATGCATTTTATGAGTGCTTTAAGGATCAATGCAAACACTGTCATTGATGAACTAGAACAAAATAAACATCACTCTGGTGAAATTTGCCTTGCTATCCCCAGTGGAGAAATGCTGTGACCGCCTGTTAAGATACTGGCAGAAAATAACAAAAGAAAATTCGTTTTGGAGGAACGTGGGCCAGTGTATCCGAGGACGAGTAATTAAAAAATCAGCAACTCAGCAGAAATAATGTGAGGTCAATATCACACAGAAAAATAGGGGTATACTGAGCAACAAATGAAATGTTAGCATTCACCTATGCTTCCAGCCATCTTATGTTTTAGACTTTGCATTTATCAGGACAAAAACTGAGAAGCCTCAATGCAAGAAGGACATGGACCTGTTGAAGTAGGTCCAGAGGAGGGCCATGGAGGATCAGAGGGCTGGAACACCTCTCCTACAAAGACAGGCTGAGATATTTGGGGTTGTTCAGCCTGGAGAAGATAAAGCTCCG
>VZZY01011578.1:30107-49511 GCA_013400335.1 Eurystomus gularis
GCACTTGGCTTTGTTAAACCTCACACAGTTGGCCTCAGCCCATCACTCCAGCCTGTCCAGATCCCGCTGCAGAGCCCTCCTACCCTTGAGCAGGTCAACACTCCCACCTAATTTCATGTCATCTGCAAATTTACAGAGGGAGCCCTCAATTCCCTCCTCCAGGTCATTGATAAAGATACCAAACAAGACTGGCCCCAGAGCTAAGCCCTGTTTCTTTCTTCCTTTACCAATATTGTAAATCATTATAAGAAAATGAAAACAAGTAAACAAAACATCTAGTACTTGCAAAGTAACTGTTATATATGTTTCAACAGCAAAAAGGAATATTCCCCAGACTAGTTGTACCTCAGGGAAACCAACCCTCCTTTCCCCTACCTAAACACATGGGCCTGCACAGCTAGGAAGAGAGTAAGAGGAATTTCTCCAGAGTGTGAACCAGCTGAAAGCTGTACCTTGAGGTGTTCAAGAAAGTATTCTGGACTATATGTATACAAACATGCATACACACACTTCAGAATAGTGACATTAGATCACAAAGGAAAAAAAAACCAAAGTGGATGTGGTGGGTTGACCCTGGCTGACCACCAGGTGCCACTCCCCCTTCTCTGCAGAAAAGAGGAAGAAAGTACTATGAGAAGCTCACGGGTCAAGATAAGGACAGGAAGATCACTTACCAATTACTGTCACGGGCAAAACAGTCTCAACTTTGGGAAATGAATTTAAGTTATTGCCAATCAAACAGAGTAGGTTACTGAGGAATAAGAACAAATCCAAAAGGATCTTCCACCCACCCATCCCTTCTTCCTAGGCTGAACTTTACTCCAAACTCTTCTACCTCCTCCCCATGCACAGTGCAGTGGATGGGGAATGGGGGTTGTGGTCAGTTCATTGCACATCTGTGCCACTCCTTCCTCCTCACACTCCTCCCCTGCTCCAACATGGGGCCTACCCACAGGAGATAGTCACAAACTTCTCCAACACAGATCCTTCCCACAGGCTGCATTTCTTCATGAACTGCTCCAGCATGGACCCATTCCCCAGGATGTAGTCTTTCCGGAACTGACTGCTCTAGCATGGTTCCCCCATGAGGTCACAGGTTCTGCCAGCAAACCTGCCCCTATATGGGCTCCTCTCCATGGTCCTGCCAGGATCCTGCCCCAGCATGGGCTCTCCGTGGGGTCACAGCCTCCTTTAGGGCACATCCACCTGCTGCAGTGTGGGATTCTTCATGGGCTGCAGGTGGATAACTGCTCCACCATTTAACCTTCATGGATTGGAGGGGAACAGCCTGCATGACCGTGGTCTTCTCCATGGGTTGCAGGGGAGTTTAGTACATTGCTAGAATTATGCAAAGCAGAATTTGTGAGTCTAATAAATTAGGTCAATAAAGAAGGTGAAGATTCATGTTAACTATTCAGTAGTTTAAGAGTGCAAAAGATACCAAATCACTTCTGTAACGAAGAGCAAGTTACCTTGATCACACATAAAACACTGAAAGATTGAAGGATTCTGGGGAACCAATAAGAAAAACGTCTTACCAGGTGAGGTGATTAATAACAGCACCTAAACCCCACTTGTATTAATAAGCTGCTATATTAAGGAAGAAAAAATATTAAAGTAAATGTTGAAGTAAACTTCTCCAACTTCTCCATAATCCTCCCAATTTATTCTACAGATTGAGTAATACAGTATGTAATGTACTGATTAATAGAGATTATGTAATAATAAAAAAGACACTTGTAACGTATCAGCCTAAGTAATGTGGTTACCAGCTTCATCTAAATATAGCTATAATTGGAACATTAAGGTGAATGTGATTTAAAAGTGGTACATGGGAAAAATGTAAAGATATTTTAAATTTTTTTAAACTGGACTTCATAGGCTTTGCAGTTTTAGAATGGCTAGTGACTCCTGAATGTATGTGCACACTTTCAGTGTTTTACCAAGAAGCAAATAAAAGTTATAAGTTTGCTATTTATTTCCTTAAAAGTGCCTCAGTACTGTACTAAATATCCTATGCAAAAATGTGTCTCTGTGTAGAGAGATGCTTTTCTTTCTATTTTTAAACAAGTCTGTGGAAAGAACTACAGTATTTTAAACCATTTGGATGCCTAATTGCTGATATATAATGGCACTTAGTACATGATTTAGAGAAAACATGGTGTTGATTAAAAGCATATATTTCCCTACGAGAAGAAAACCAGAATATTTTGGAAAAAGCAATACTTAGAAAATTACAGCTGGCAAATTATGAGCCCATTCCAACTCTCATTAAACTAAATGGTCATGGATTGGGCCCAGAATGAAGCTAATCAAAATGAAAGGAAAGTTGATTACAAAGGACTATAATGATATTTTGGTATTAATTTGGGGGGACATTGTAGACAATTAGGCAATAACACTCTGGGCAAAATTAAAAATGTTACAGATTTTGAATATGTGATTTTGAGACTCAAAGCTATAGAAACCTAATTTATATTCTTTGCAGACTAGACTGCACTGAAATACCTTCTCCTTTATTGTCTGTACAGCCCCTCGAATATTTGCTGCAGCAGAAAATGCCTTTTTCATGAAAAACAAACATAAGGGTTTTCTGTTATTATTGTGTGGGTTTTTTTTCTTTTGACTAAACCACCTAAGAGGCTCAAGTTAGCAGTACCTGACATTTCCAGCCAAGATTTAATTACATTTAACAGAGGAGTTCTTTCTCTTGGTCAAATACCAGGTCCTGTTGGAAGGGCATGATGCACATACACAACATGAATCTGATGTATCCATTTCTCTGTCCCTGTGCCTGCTCTGCACAGGCCTGTCCTCCCCTTAAAGGCAACTGGGGTCTCCCATATGTCTGACAGTCTACATGGAGGCCAGAAACATACATGAAGATCAACCTTACAGCTGGATTTTCTAGTTACGTTAGGTTTTGACTGTTCCATTTACAGCAGCAAAAAGAAGTACTGCGAGAGATTTTAAAGCCAGTTGCATGCTCTCGGTTCCTTCTTCCACTGGTTTAACCAGTGAACTGATTTACACTCAGGTGCTATGTGGCAAAGCAACCACAAATCAGAGGAAAAACTAGCCTATGAGTGGTTGTAAACTTTATCAAGATATAAAAGCCACATTTCATTGCCTGCAGCTGTATTAAATGGATAGCTAATATGTGCCTGGTGCACAAACTAGCTAAGGAATTTGGGAGAATGTGAATTCTGCGTGATAACAAAATGGAAATAAGATGTGGGGTTTTTACTTCATGTAAAACACCTCATACTCCTTTACCTTTTTTATTGAACCCATCCAGGCAAGAATGAAGTTGGTCCTTGCTCCAGCATAAAAGTCCTCTGATGAAATAAAATTAAAACTTAGAAAAAGAAAATATAAACCTGAAAAGTTTTATTCCCTGATGAAAGTATGAAGCAGCAATCTGAACTTCCACCTGAGTAGAAGTTCCACCTCTTCAAAGACATCTATGTCTTACAGGCTATCCATTTCAGTCCTTTAATTTTCTTACATGTCAGAAGAGACTTAATGGTTTTGGAAGGCATTAGGGCAGGTTGTGCTATAAACAATCTGTCTTCAGGACAAGATACATGAAGTTCAGACTTCATGATGAAAAGAAGTTGAAACTATGGTTATTTCTGTCAGTCACAGATCATTCTGAGAAAGGCTAATTAAAAGAAAATAATTTGAAACTGTGAATGTACAGGAATGTGCTTTGTCGCTAACAGCTAAACATGAAATAGAAGGGTGACAGGGTAAATGTTTTCTCAGAATACTTTAAGTTCTCAGCAGTTGCTATTAAACTAATTGGGAGCAGGTAAGACACCTTCCAAGGGTAGCGGTTTCCACCTTGATTCAGCAAAACAAGTTAAGCACATATTTAGGGGAAAGCAGAGATGTAATTCCAACCCTGCTCAATAAAACAGACAAGCTCTCATTCCTTTATGTGTTTCTCCATGTTGAATGTATATCGGTCATAGCTGGGCACTGATCCAGGCAACACACTTCTACCTAACAGAGAAAAGCTGCTTTAAGCTAGAAATTTTTTTTAAAAAATCTGTGATATTTGTTTTTGCATACATCTACCAAGCACAATATCTGTATTCATACAGGATTTTAGGTGAGGGCGTTTGTTTTATTTTGAGACATTATAGCCTACAACTTAAATGAAAATCCCATTTAAAAGAGCTGTATAAAGTCTACGGAAGAAGTGGAGTTCAATGAGTTTCCAGTAGTTTATTGAGTTCAGTAAGAAAATTGAATTTATTTTCATGACTCTTCAAAAAGGAATTTCTTTAATTTTGATGAGAACATTTGATCCTATAAAGCTTTTCTTAATTAGTTCAATAAAACATATAATCTACTTTTTTCATTATTTACTGAACTAACATGCTTATTACCATTTTTATTACAAGTCTTTATTGATTTTTTCATAAAAGCAGCTTACTGCAAATTCCTTGCATGTTAATTTACTGTATCAAATTCACCTAGAAATTACAGTTGTCCATTTTACACTTTCAATTTCATGTAGCCACTTGTGATTCCAATATTAATGAACATGTGAGCATGTTTGACTGTCATCAATAAAGTGGTTCCTATAAAAACATCACTTGAGGTCACATGAACTGAGACCACGATCAGAAATAAAGCAAGTAAATTTTGAATAATGCATAGCAAGGCTAAATGTGCTCTAACCACACAGTATATGTACTTACTACAGCTATCTAAGGTTGTGTATTTTCCCATGGATTGTATTCAATACAGCATTATTCTGAAGCAGTAAGCTATTACCTATTTTATATAGCACTTACATGTGCAAAAACATATTGCATAGACCACAGTGGCAAGTATATCATACCACCATATGTGAATAACTCTCTATAGTTCTGAAATGCATAAATCAAACCAGGGGATCCTGGTAACCACCTTGATCTATGGAACAAACACTGATAGTGTCGAACTGTCTCAAAATATTCTAGAAAAGTGAGTAAATGCGTACAGTAGAGTAACATTTATCTCCCTCTCCCTTGTGAAAGAGTTTTGCCTTTGTCTGAACTTCAATCCTGGCTAGAGATAGATTGCTTTTGCAAGCAGTATGGAAAAGACAGAGCATCCACTTCATTTGAAAATGAGAATAGAGGAAAATGTTTGGAAATGAGGAAGCATTTTGATTAGATGTGGAAATAAAGTTAAAAGTAACGTTTGACCATTTCAAGTCCTTACTGTTATCGCTTAAACTCCCTTTCTGAGTTACAGTACTCTGTTTTCTTGAAATGATGATTTAAAAAACTGTTTCACAGAGAAACTAAACCAGCTAAGTCAGCTTTCCCTGTTTGACTAGTTATTACGGTAATAACCCATGAGAGGAAAACAGAAGTGTAAATAAACTGTCTAAATTTGTGTGCAAATCAAAAACCCAAGTTTTAAAAGGTTGCAAAAGGTCTCTGATTTGCAGTGAACATCAGATAAATAACTCAAAATGAAAAAGTTTTCATATAAAATTCTGAGACTTGTAAATGCCAGGGGATGGAAAAATGTAAAATTTTTTTAGCCATTTTTAAGATTTTGTCTGTAGCTTCTTTTTTTATTTAGAGTAGAAATTAGAATATTTTGAATTTTTCATTAAATAAAAGTTCCTTAGGTCTTCTGTTTACTCCTCACAAGTGAAGCCTACTCGCTAAGCTGTTCTTTTGCTGGGTACCTGTGACCACAGGCATCATCACCTTCTGCAGCATTCTCTGGAGGTGCTGGAGTTCATGGAAGACCAAGGAGGCACATAAATGTGGGTTAATTTGTGTTTTTAGATTCTAAGGATTTAGAAGAAAATCTTTAATGTCCCTTCCCAAAGCTCATAAACAGCAGTGTCCAGAAATTCAAGATTGCAGACAGTTGAAACTGAACATTGAGTTTTCAGATGCTTACAATTCTTTTCTAGTAAAGAATTTCAGTAACAAGTCATTTTATAAATTAAGATTTCCTTTGTTCCTTTAGGCTCAATTGACACAAAGACAATTATGTGCTTACTGATAGATGCTCTTGAATCAAGGGCTGACAGTTTCCTAAATGCTAATTTCTCTGCTGACACTGCTGATATGTGAGGAAAGCCCACCTGAATATAAATACCCAGGTAGATCTCTTAGCTAAATATATTTTCAGTGTGTTCCAAGTAGCATGCCTGAGAATTAAACAGGCATTAGGCATTTCAGTGATGTCCAGGTCTTTCAGCTTTAGGGAACTAGATCCTCTTCTTACTTTTTCCATTTTCTGTCTTCTGGTGGTTCAACACTGAGACAGACGGGTGTTTTTTCATTTTCTTGAGAGGTAAATGTAGTGTCTGTGATTTCAGTTTGTCTGTTTGGAATGTGCTCTAGGTATCCTTTTCACCTAACCATTGTTACTACACAACTGTTTGGTTTCACTACAGAAATAATTTTTTTTTCACTTTAACTGCTACTGCCATTGCTCTATGAAAAGAAAATTGTCCTTCCATTCTGGGTAATTTTTGTTAATAGTTTCTTAAAAGGTACCCAATATGTAATGCTCTGAGATACACTTTTTACTGGACTGATTTTGGATTTAGACCAAGGATCTTCTCTTTCTAAAGCATTCCTGCATTGTGACCATCAGTAAAAGGTTTTTTTTAAAAATGTTTTAAATAAAGTTGTTTTTTAAAAGTGCCACCCAAATGTAAACTTAGTTCTTTGAAAATCCACTTTTTAACCTCTGCCCAGGTTCCATCTGTATGAAAAATGTGGAAGATGATGCCTTTAGAAGAAGTAATTTGGGGATTAAATACTGCATATAAAATACTTTGATGATTAGGTATCATCTAAGTATTATGTTACTTCGTAGCATTAATTTCAACTGTATGTATTTGCATGTGTATAAGCCATTTTCTACTCTCACCGTAGGAAAATACACTTGCTGATATAAATGGAGATTTGAACTCCAGCTGGGTTCTTCCTGGATTGTAGCTGTTCAGACAGAGTTTCCCTCCACAATCATACTCTGAGCCTGTGGCAGTGAGGTGAGGGACTGTAGAGCAAGCAGAATTTTAATGGCTATTCAGAATTAAAGCTTAGTAACATCAAGCAGGCAGGAGCTGCCAGGTCAGCCACATTTCTAAAACAGAACTTGAAAAAGATAAATTCAAAGCAGTGGAATTTAAGTATAGATGTATGTGCTGCAATTTGAAAAACCTCAGGAACTGCTATGCAGCCCAGGAACTAAGATGTCCAATTAACTACTGCTGCAAAAATTACTCAGCATTCAATGTAAGCAATCAAAAATGGGGGGTTTTTTGGATGTTTATCTGAAACATCTCTGAATTATCTAGCTCTTTGTACTTTGTCCAATTGTAACGTGGGCTTTTTTCTCACAAACCTTCATGTTTTTTTCCCTTTTCCTGTATAGGCATGTTTATCTGAACGTATTATTAGATTTAGGATTAAGCAACAGTGTATTTGTTACCTTTTTGTCCAGGTCAGAACTGTGTCATATATTCACACTCCACTGCAGGGAAGGTACGTATGTTTTGCTGCCTGACATCTATTCCTTGCACTTTTGTAACCTTCTGTTTGAGCTATGTGTTATTTTCAGGAACTTCTATTGAGCACATTTAACATACTGAGAATTCTCTCATAGTCCTCACAGAGAGCAACCCTAAAGATACACTCTGATTTAATGCTTGCAAGGATTTCAGGAAATTATAAGGTAGAACAGGCTAGAGAATGCCCTTGCAAGGGGACAGAAGCTCCAAAGACACAGTTCTTCAGAGTGTATATGTAAAAGATGCTACAGTCACAAAGGCACTGAAAATACCACAAAGCAGTTCTGCCCTCTGGTTCGTGGCTTGTTCACAGTTGTCTAGGGCTGTGTTGCTGGCTATTTTGTTCTCTCTTCTTTAGTGGCAGTTCCTCTAGTCATCTCCTTCTAATGAAAATCTAATTGAAATTTAATTCATCCAGGTAGGTGTCATTAAAATAGATTAGATTAATCCCTTTAATGCCAGGAAATGAAAATAAATTACTATATTATACTTTTTTATTACTAAAAAGGATTGGATCCAGAGTAAGTGTGTATGATGCAACTGCAGTCAAAAGTAGGTATGATATGCATACATTTATATGTGTGTGTGTATAGATATACACACAATGTATGTATATGTACACACACACATACATACACACTCTCAGAACTGGAAGAAATAAAGAATAACTTTTCCTGCAAAAGGGAGCTTCTATCTAATGTATGGATAAGTAAAGGTGATGACTGAGAAACTGCTTGCTTCTACAGGTTTTCTTCCTGAATTACATCCATTAGTCTTAAGAATGTAGGACTACTGGATGACGGAAAAGTCCCATTCAGCTCAGTATGCCCTATCTCACATTGACAGAAAACAGCTTACATCGGACGAGTCAGCTGATCATAGTTTCTCCAAGACTCTCCCAGCAATAATTTCTGTCTGAAGGACTTCCCAGGCCAGAGTTTCCTTAGTTGTTCCTTATGCAAAAGTTGTAGCAGGCATTTGATTATCCTTGTCTGCTTTCCCTGAACTTTTTCCGCTTCTGAGATTTCCTTCTTTTTTGAGGCTTAGCTCTTAAAAAAGATGCGCCCTGAAATACTAATGTCTGATGACCTTTTCCTTTTAATGTTCATTTGAGCTCTTTGTGTTAAATGAATTAAAAATATTGTGTGGCTTTACTATTATTTAAACATTTCCTGAAAACTGATTAGAATTACTCTTTACCAACATAATAGATGATCCTGACTGTAATTATAAACTAGAGGGAAGCAGTCAGAGCTGGTCCCATCCTTTACACTCCTTGAACAATGTCATAACCTCAGCAGGGTTTTGTTATGCCCTGCCATAAGTTACACTAGGTCTTAACTAGCCAAAGCTGCACAAGGCTCAAAAGTGAGTTTAAAGCTAAATAGAAAGGTAAAGTCTATCTCTCTAGATCTGTTTTTGTAGTAACTCAGTTACATCATGAAACAGTGCATCTTCATTACTAGCTCTACCTAACTATGTTAGTGGTAATTTGTTCTTATTCTTTTTCTCCAATTTGGGACCTAAATCTAGATAGTCTTATATATAGACATATTTCCTATATCTTGCATCTAAAGTCAGCCATAACACTATGTGGTCAGGTCCTCCCTGGTTGATTTTTAGGAAACTGAATTCAAAATCACGCATAGGTCAGCATCCACATAGAGAAGATGAAAGCCAAGGACTTAATTTTCATTTATATTCTCACACCTTGGGCAGTTAAATGTGAAAATGTTGGTGACACTACCTTGTTCATATTGGAGGCCTTTTGAATGAGCAGTTCTGCACTGCATGAGTTTGCTAATGAACAGAAAGTTCATGTACTCACAAGTTACCAGTTCAGACAAAGACAGCTTTATAAATAACCTGAAGAAGGTAAAATGGAGGCTTGCTCCAAGAAGCCTAGCACTATTTATAAAGAAAGGAGATACGACTTCTTTTACTTGGACTTCTGGATTTGCTGCTTTTTCATACTATGCTGCTATTGTTTCAAGTGAAAATTTAATATTAGTGTAGCAACACCTTTTATACACAAGCTTTAATTTTTCACTTTCTGTTCTGCAAGTGTTGGATTTTTTCTAATCTCCTCTGTGGACTGATCATACTTGATTAAGTTCTGCATTTGTAACTTTGAAAGATGGGATTAATTACATTGGTAAACAGGTTTCTTTTCTACCCCTCTATACCTATCATTAAAACCAACAAAAACTCACATGCAAAAATCTGGGATCATCTTAATTTTAAGTAAATTTGAAATTAAGACACAAGGAAAACAAATTGTCGAGGAAAACAAATTGTCTAGGAAAAACATTTTTTAAAGCTATTATACCTGGGAAAGTTTATAGAAGAAATAGGAAGCTATATAGCAAGATAATACTTTCAGTAACATATATGTATGTCCAACATGATAGACACAAACATTAACTGTTAAAGCTAGAACTTTTGAAATATGATTTTGTGGTATTTCATGAGCCAAGGTAAAGGTAAATTATATTTCAGTCTCTTGCACTACAGTATCACAATTTTTTTGCTAAGGACAAAAGTTTATGTTATAATCACCAGTAATTTCTGATTATTTTATATTTTAAAATGGCATAAAAATTGTAAATCTGAAATGTCTGGATTGAAATAGCAAACTTTGAAAATATTTTTACTAAAATTAGTCTTTGTATTCTGTTAAAGACTAGAAAGCTCTGCTCTGAAATTCTACAGAAATATATCCATTTGCTAAGCTTAAGAAAGGAAATAATATTCTACTGGAGACAACCCAAAGGTACTTTATTGATTTTGACAGGGTTAACCTATTTTGAATGTTGAAATAAAGTTGGGAATTTGCTCTGTATTTTATGAGAAAATTGTTAACTGAAAGTTAGCAAATATTTATACCTGTAAGTATAGTTCAAGGAAGCATTTCTATTCAGAGAAGTGTTCAAATATGCTCTTTTGTCTTAAATCACAGAACGGTGGAGATAATATATCTGCATTTTTCAGAATTTATTATTACATATAGGAATCTCAAATTGAGATCAATCATAAAGTGTCATTGGGGCAAAAGCAGAGGCATGAAATTTTTGCTTTTTTTGATTGCACGTGCCTGTTTGATGAACTTAAATTTTGCACTAATGTCAGTGTAAAAGAAAGACATAATTTAAAATTCTCTAAGGGGTAGATAATTGCAAATTCTGTAAAGGTAGAAAGATTGCATTTATGGACTTTGCAGTAGGAACAGGTCTGGATTTTTTACAGCACAATCAAATATAATGCTTCAGATATATGAGTTCAGATTTTATAGACTGTTTCTCAGCCTCATTATTGCCTGGTAAACTTTTTTCCTGCATTCCAAATGTAAATGCTTGTTTTTGAATTCCAACTCCATTTTTTTTAAGAAAAAAAAGGAAAAGAGTCATAACCACTGTCTTTTGCTGTATGAGAGACCAGCCTTGCCTGCCAAAAAAATAGAAACATCTTCTGGTTGTACTCATTCTCATACAACACCTTTATGTTTGCATATACAATGAATAGTGCTGAAAGTGAGCTGAGGAATGGACCTCTGCATGCATTGTTCTGGAATTTATTGCTGATATAGGCAGAATTACTGCTAGGTATTTTTAAACCCAATTTTCCTTGAATTTGAAGCTTGTGCTAATGGTTAAACATAGAAAAAGGATGTGAAAAATGGTTGTTAGTGGGTTGTCTACTTCCATCTTAGATACCCACATTAGAAATAAATTAGGTTAGGTGCATCAATCTGTTTATTAAATAGGAATTATTTGCTTATTAAATAGGAATTTAGGTTAAATTCAGTACTAAGGTTACTTAGAGAATCGAAGTCAAAATGGACAGCAATATTAATCAGTGTGTGTGTAGATGGGCCAAATTCCAGGACCTGTAACATCAAACTGAAGCAAAGATATTACATAGCATTGGTGAAAATTTTAATCCTTTCCTAATGAATTTAAAATAAAAAGCTGTCCTTAAAAAAATGTTTAAATATTGAAAACACAGAATTATTAGGAGGAACAAGAAAAAGGTAAAATTAAGCAAGTTTTTTTAAATTCAGCATTTAGAATGTCGTGGTTGTTTCCCAGAGCTCATCTTAGAGCCCCAATTTAGAATTGCTTTGATAGGAATTGTATTAGACAAGTCATCTTTCATCTCTTAGCAATTAGGTTAAAGTGATTGAAAGAACTTAGTTTATGTTCTCAATGAAATGGATAAGATCTTAAGTGTTTCCTAATGGAAACTGTCTGATTATATGCTGTAGGTCAATCTGATTAAAGCATACTAGTGAATGAAAGGGATAAGCACGAATTTTTAAGGAGCTATACTGCTTTCAAATTTTGTATGTGTAAATGCACTTTATTTATATCCACGTATGGTCATATTAAATATGGAATAGCCAAGTTCATCTAATCCCTAGTTTGTCATCCATTGCAAAGAAGGATGTTTTAGTTCAAATTACATTACATTTGCCTCAAATTACACTGTGGCTTGTGAAGGAGGCACGCTCAAACTATTTTTCTGTTCTACTTCCTTTTGGCAACAAGCCGGTTGGTTTGGTTTACTGTTTATAACCCTTCATGTCCCGGTGCAGTACAGTTTCTAGGCCTCATTCTCCAATGTCTTTGCTCAGATTTAATTAAGTTCACAAAGGAGGAAGAAATAATGTACTAAATGAAGAAATAACATATAGCACTAATTTTACATGTAAAAACCTACTGAGAAAGCTCTTAAACAGAATCTCTACTTCTGTACTTGCCACAAGACCAATGTGGCCAGTAAAACTAGGACATTTGCCAAAGTCTCATCTTAGCCTTGGAAACAATGTGAGCCATAAACTTTCTATTTAAAATCTACTTTATGTTGTTCTTTGTCCTGAAATGTTCTTTCTGCTTCTATGCAACTGTGTGTGTTAATATATCATAGTGTTTGGGTCATGTTGCACAAAGTATTTTCTTGGGCAGAAGGAGTTTTTCTACCTTTTCTATTCAAGTCTTTTTTATGTTATTCAAATTCTTTAGCAGCAATTAGTTTTACATCCATTAAATCCAATAAAGGCTGCTATCACCTATTTTTTTGGCATGGGGGGGGTGGATCGAGGTGGTATAATCTTAATTTCAAGTTCCTTTCATGAACCCAGTTGTGTTAACTTCTCACTTGTATTTAAACTGAGTCAGTAATCCACTGCAGCTCATATGCATTCAAAAGTAGAAGTTCTTGCCTCAGGGGTCCTTATGGCCAGAGGTCCACGGGGTATTGGCTACTGCTTCTCATTGTTGTTAAATGAGAAAACAGTTCACCAAGTATCTGTAGTCCTGTGGGGTAGTTTGGAACAGGTTTCATTTCAGTTTGAAACCTCACTGGATGCAAATATCAGATAAACACACACAAAAAGGTAGAAACGAAGTAGACGACAGAGATATTCCTTTGAGAGATAACAAGCGGCAGCTTGGAAAGGAAACTGCCTTTATCTCTTTCATCAAACATCTTTATTATATGAGACTGTGTTTGCATGCATGCCATGTGTGGAGCACGACTGACTGCTACCACTCTGTTTTAATATCTCCACAGTGGTTTACCTTCTGTTGATCTCCTTGTATTCTGACTTCTTGGGTTGTACTACATTATCTTTTAGACAGGTAAGAAGTCCCTTACTGGACTGATTTAAAAGAATAAATGGCTATTTCACAGGTAGCTTCCCCTCACCTCACCGCTAAAGTGTACAAATAGTTTTTCAATGAGATATTTAGATATTTATTGTTGTCACTATGGTGACTTGATGAGTTTTGTCACTTGACACAGTAAGTCTTAGACTAAGATTAAAAAACAATCCCTTCTGCCCCAATTAGCTTTGCTGCTCCATTTTTGGGAGTCATAAATCTGTGTCCATAATATCTTTGCTTCAGTGAAAGATACTATTACATAGGAGTTTCTGTATTATGAACATAGCTGGCTATAAGCGTGGTAATTCCATTCAATAAGCTTATCAGTCTCTTTGCCAATAAAATATTATTCCTTGCTATCTATGTTTTAGTATGTTTCCAGACCATTTTTAAAGGTGGTTTTTAGGAGTCCTGTCCATAGCATTTTTTTTTCTGAATAAGAGAATTTATTTTATTTCTGGTAGACTAGTTTTCTATCATATTGCAACAAGAGAATATAGGGTTAAACTACTGGAATCCAGAGTTTTCTTCCACAGTTTCCACTGCTGCTCTATAGCTGAATATGTTTCAAGGCTAGGAAATTACCAGTTGCCTTGTAGTCCTCTTTTTGTTGTATTTATGCCCCCTTGGATCAGTTTAAGACATTTTTCTTGCTTCTTTATAATCACACTTTTCAAGGATTGCCCTCATTGAGATATATTAGCCAGGATATAAAATGTATGTTTGTCTTTGGTTCCTTTCTCAAAGGTCAGGCCATTCAGCATCTTAGTTTGTTTTTTTCTTTTCTGAATTCTCCACATTTGGTAAACTCTGAGATGCTCAGAGCTCAACATTATGGAGACAACTCTGTCATTCAGGTAGTTCTGAATACAAGTCTGATCTATGATGGATACATCTCTGCACCTAAAATCATATCAAAGTTATTATTTTTGTTTTCTTTCTTGCTGGTATAGTGTTTGAAATATCACAGCTGACTTGCTATTCACTGCTACTTCAAGACTTTCCAGCACTGCTGCTTTTCTTATATTTCTGTGTGTTCAAAAACATTTTTTTCCTTACAGGCACAGATTTGAACTTTTCCTGGAGGGCTCTTTCCTTTCTTGCTCCTTTTGTTCACGCCTTTTCTTCCCCTTTTCCTTCACCCTATCCAGCCTCTCACTGTGGAATAACTCTCCAAAAGAGGAAAACCAGCAGTTTTTCAGCACCGTAATAGCAATTACTGTAAAGTAGAGATAGGCTACAAGTTTTTAACCTAGCCTACTCAAAAATTGTCTGTTTGTCTGTATTTGTATGTAATCCCCAAGATCGAAAATATTGCATTAAGTTTTGTAGACCCAGATCCATAAAATAAAGCCCCCCAAACCCTTAGAACCTGACAGACTTAATATGTCTGTTGCTTTTCTCTGAGAGGCAAGGTAGTTTACCTGAGATTATCACATCTATGTGATTAAGCACTACCAGGAGCACAAGTTCTTCACAGTGCAGGGTTGGAGAGTAGCCACTTGTACTTTGACCCTTGTCACGAAGAGAAGACCCTGGTGTTGGGTTCAATGAGCACTCACAAATACCAGCATGAAGCCTGCCTCGAGCATCCTTATAGAAGTGGATGTATCTTCCTTATGCTCAGGGTCTGGTGGGGACAGAAGAAACAGGATAAGAGCATCCTTCTTTCATCGCAAAGGCACTGCATCAACTTTTTCTTTACTTTCATTTTCTGTTTCAGGAGCTGAATGACAGAAAGCTACCCACTGTGGTGCTAATTGGTAGAATCATGAATTGAACCATAAATATTGATGTTACTTTACAATTAGGCAGCCATCTTTCAAAAAGAATCCACATGTTATGATGAAAACAATATTAGTTTTAAGTATGGGAGAAAATATTCTCATGTCTTGGCAGTCAGAAGAGAATGAGTGTTCCCTGGTAATTCCATTTCCATACATTGTCATTGACAGTACGGAGATTTACAAGGAGTGTAGCTTAGACCTTTCATTGAGTACAGTGTTTTTGAGGAAAAAAACCAACATAATTTTACTTCAGTTTTGCACAGAGATTTTGTTTGAAATAGTCTGGATTATTTTCTGTTTGCTTGTTTCTGGGTTTTATGTTGTTCCAGTTCTTCATATGTTATTTCTGGGACTCAAATCTAATAGTTAATGACTTTCAATCTTCATGAAAATCTTAGTGAATTTAATTTTCTATAAGTGACCTTTATAAATAGATCAAAATATAAGCTATAGAAACAGCAGCTGTGTGTGTGTGAAGTGGTAGTAGACATAAAATTTAAGAAAGCTTAGGTTTTTAGTCTTTGATACTTTTAACTTCTCTTCAGGTTCTGAAGTCATATTCTGGTCAGTTGTGCACCTGTGCTTGACAAATGCTTTCTTAATAAATATAATAAATAAAGGCTTTCTTTTAAATCCTTTCTCATGTCTTGTGAACAGCTGAGACTTTAATTTCCACAGTTTCAGCAGTGAATGTTTTCCACTACAGTGATTTTGAATACTACCTGAAATAATTATCGTAAAAACACTTTGTTAAACTACTTATGTTTAAATGAGAAATATAAAACAATGACTCAGAAGTTTAGTAAATATTACAGAGTGTTAGTCTAGGATGATTCTAATCTAGTTCTAAATTAGGCACCTACTCTAAACCAGATGCTTAGTCTCCTTCATTCAAGAAGAATGGAGAAAAATGAGCACTATCAGAGGATGACTCAAATATGTTTTTTGTAGAATATGATGAACTATTCTCTGGAAACGTTTACCCTTATTGACCATACAGGGACAGCAGAAGACAAGCTTAATCTAGCCTAAGATTGGGCTGGGCATTCTAAAGCAAATACTACTTTTAATTAAGGTAAACTAAGCACCTGAATAACTTACAGAAATCGTCTTCAAGAATATGATCCAGAAATATAGTTTGACAAGCACGACTAAAGGGAATTAAGAGTGGCAGTCAGAGATGAGTGGACCAGCACAGATTTGCAGAAATTGTATTTAAAGTTCATTTGCTTAATTAGGATTCTTTTTTATTTTAGCTAGTTTCTTGGCCTTTCAGAAAAGAGTGTCGTGCTCTTCAGTCTCTCTCTTTGAATGTTCTTGATCTTCATTATAACTAATAAGTCTGTAAAATAACCCGGTTGTGTATTATTCACATCTGAATTTCTCATTGTTGAATGTGATCAGTTTAGCCAGATTCCACCGTCTGATAATAATCCACATTTATATCACAGCCCATAATCATTTTTCTAATGGTCCTATTTCCCATGTCAGAACTCACTGCGAGTGAATCTTACTGTCTGTAAGATTCCTTCCTCCCTTCTGTCTTCTGTGGCTCTTTGAGGCAGTGGCAAAGTATGTGGTATTTTGGGGGTGAATCCTAGAGCAGTAGTTGCTAAACTGAATAACACATCAGTGTGGGACAAAGCAAAACTGATTGTTATAGGAGCTGAGTAGTGCAAAAGAAGGGGTCACTTATCTACCTTGGCAGCCCTAGGAGGAGTGGTGGTGTAACTAAGATCTTTTGATGTATTTCTTGAGAGTACCCATCAGGTGATTCATCTCTCTGCAGGATGTCATGTTCAGCAGTTCTTACGACTGGCTACACTGTAAGGCATCTCTGATTTCATGTTCCCTGCACTGTCCTACTATTAAGACAAAAAGTAATAATCCTTCCCAAAATGAAAGAAATTTTCCTTGGAGATCTTGCTATTTGTGTTTACTATTCCAAGCAACTAGTTTACGGTATCATCACAGCAAACTTTTGAATTATGTCCCACATATGGGTATTACTCAAATAAAAACACTTTGATATCCTTCAACATACACTTTTGGCATAATTTACATTACCTTAATCTAGATTTTAAGTTCTTATTCTTCAGTTAACTTATTTTTTGAAGATATGCACCAGGCAGCTGGTCCCAAATAGCCAACCAGCGTCTCTTCTCTCAACCCAAGTATGTATTTTCAAAATTCAGAGAATTATACCTGAATAGGCACTATCCAGTTTATGACTGCAGTAGAAATTATACTACTACTTTTAAGTCATGTGTTCTTGTGGACATTCACAAGTTGAGGTAATGGTGGTGTAAGTATATTACACACCTCAAGCAAAAGACACAAAAAAGATACAAACTCCATTTATAGCTCAGTAGAAACACGTGCTAGTAAAGAGGACAGAAAGTACAACTCCTCAGCATTACAACTGTGCTATAAATTAGCAATTTTCCTATTTAAGAGGAAAGATGAGAGATTAAAAATATACCCACAATGTGCTCATGACTTCTGCTTTTATTCCACCTGTTATTTCTAACCATCCAATCTTGCAAATTAGAAATGCTAGTATCTCAAAAATGATAATGATTTCATACTGCAGAAGAAGAAAATAGTTTCTTACATTTTTTGAAGGAATACCAAATAAAGTCTTTTACTTTTGCAGGCCCTTGATGATGATCCCTCCTTGATACTCAAGACCATGAACTCTGCTTCAGAATACAGGATGAGATGCAAAAAATTCCTGCTGAGTTTAGGAAGCTGCAGGATGTTAAAGAAGAATAGGAGCAGAGAAGCATGGATGGCAAGAGAATCTGGAAAGCAAGAAAGGCCAGAAGGGATTCCTGCAATGCCTGCCCAGATCAGGGCATTGATTTTTTCTGGCCATCTGCAGCTCCATAATCACAGCAGGCTCCATGGATGACCCTATACCAATGGCTGCTCCCCTTCAAGGATGTACTTTGTCAGATCAGCTGCTTATGTCTTTCCTGTAAAACTCTTCTGAGTCCTTTTCCAAATTATCCATCAGGCTCAAAGCATGAGGGGTTGGACTAGATGATCTTTAAAGGCCCTTTCAAACCCACACCATTCCATGATAATGATTCTATGAAGTAGCCACTTCTTTTTCTCCAACACTTTCCTGGCATGTTCATAAACACTTGGAGTTTTCCAGAGCTCTGACAATTGTGGTTGCAAAAAAATTTGCTCTCAGTCACTATGCAACAAACACAGGAAGCAAAATATGGACAGATCAAAAAAGTTTCCTCTTATTTTATTTTCAACGTTGATTTCACAGTTCTCTCTTTTTCCATATTATATCTACCAGATTGTTAAATAACATAAAAGGCTAATTTTCTTTCTCTTGGTGGTTGGAAGGTCTTATTTTTCTGTTCTCAGGTTTCTCCCTATCTGTATTTATGAGCTTAGTAAAGTTTTGTTTTGTTTAAGTCTTTTTTGCTGTCCACTCTATTTTCAGGAAATGAGAAGTCATAGCTATACCAGAAATATTTCACAAGCGTAAGAAAACAGTAAGAAACTGACACAGTACAATAAAGTGGTATGCTGTGGTCTCAGATGAGCAAGCAAAGATAGTTGCATTTAAATAGATACTTGCTTGAGCAAATAAATCACCTCTTGCATAAAACAATCCATAAAACTAACCAGAGGAAAAAATACATCTTGCCATAACTAGCAGTCCTATAACTAACTAAATAAAATGAAAACAGGAAATCTTAGGTAGACCAGCTACTTTGAGTGTGCAGAACAATTAATATTTTAAAACAGACATGACACATCACATATGAAAACAAATATAACATTTCTTAGTGATCTTGCATTCTTGGAGCAAGGAACTCTCTGGCAATGGGGACACATTCCAGCTGTACTTCTGCAGTGTATGAGCTAGGAACTATATGCAGTTCCCAGCCCAGTTTCAGTAGTTGTCAAAAACACTGCAGACTTTCTAGTTAGAGATGAGTGGTCAATCATGTATAATTCCCAGATGTAAAACCAGCTGATTGTTCAGCCAGTTGACCATTTCTTTTTGTTGAGCCCCCCTGTTTGCTGGGGTTGTGTCATTTTGTTGCTGCTACTCACACTTGCTAACTATTCTCTGAGTTCCTCAACATGTCTTGCTGTACACTAAGCCCAGTAAAAACAAGTGATGGCATCCCTTGTATAGGCATGCTTGTTGCCTGTTTTAAGAAGCAACCTTGTTCCAGTAACAGTCTCAACACGCTCCAAAAAGCTTATATTCTAGATGCAAGCAAGGCATTTGACACAGTTTCCCATAACATCCTCATGAGCAAGCCCAGGAAGCGTGAGGTAGGAGAACAGACGGTGAGATGGATTAAGAACTGGCTACACGATAGAGCCCAAAGAGTGGTAATCAATGGTGCCACATCCAACTAGAGACCTG